>JBBDGP010001018.1:3745000-3967500 GCA_037952835.1 Lithobates septentrionalis | reverse complement strand
TAAATGCCCTTTTTTAAACCCCAAAACATCAATCATGTCCTTCATTTCCTGTTTTGCTGACCCCATTCTGGGCCTTCTCTTTCTTGTTTTGGCAGAACATAAATGGCTGTTTAACCTAATGTCAAAAAGGAGGGCTGTTTCTCGTATATAGCTCAAAAATCCACAAAAAAATAAAACTTGATTTTCTAAAAAACACAAATTAAAAAAAAAAGTGATTTTAACTAACCAAAAAAAAAACCAAAAAATTAATTTTAAAAAACCAAAAAAATCAAAAAAATTTATTTGAAAAAAACAAAAAAATTAACAAAATGATTTTCAAAAAACAAAAAAATTAAAAAATTGATTTTAAAAAACCCAAAAAATAAAAATAATTGATTTTAAAAAACCAAAAAAATAAATAAATTGATTTTAAAAAACCAAAAAAATAACTAAATTGATTTTAAAAAACCCAAAAAATAAAAATAATTGATTTTAAAAAACCAAAAAAATAAATAAATTGATTTTAAAAAACCAAAAAAATAACTAAATTGATTTTAAAAAACCCAAAAAATAAAAATAATTGATTTTAAAAAACCAAAAAAATAAATAAATTGATTTTAAAAAACCAAAAAAATCAAAAAAATTGATTTGAAAAAACCAAAAAAATTTAAAAATTGATTTTAAAAAACCCAAAAAATAAAAAACTTGATTAAAAAACCAAAAACAAATAAAAAAAACTTGATTTGCAAAAACCAAAAAAAAAAAATAAAAAAACTTGATTAAAAAAAAAAAAAAAAAATAAAATTGCTTTTAAACAAAAAAAAAAAAAAACTTGATTTTCCCAAAAAAAAAAAAAAAGCCTGTTTGCGAAAATCAAAAAACAAAAAATATTTTTTTGTGGATTCTGTAGAAATATTTAAATATAATTATATTTTGCTACATTATTAAGATATCATTATATTTTTGTCTATGAACATTTTCTACTAAATGCAGAACTGAATGCATAACAACCATTAATAAAAACATCTCCTTATAGTATTTTAAAAAATGTGTGGTTTGTTATTTCAAGGCTCAGTATCAGTTTGGTTATAATTGTAAAAAAGTTGTTTACAGTGGCAATGGAGCTTATTTAGACATTTTTAAAATTCTAATACAGTTGGCACTACAACTGCTCGACCATAACCTAGGAGACAGCCCAAAAGAAAGGCAAGCAATAAATATAATGCCAGATTTCAGCAATATTTTTTTTTATTGTAAAAAATTATATATCCTGGCCCATTGCAATGGCCCCCCTACCCATAAAATAATTAACATATTGCTGTCTAACTTGACGGGAACTTTGGGGGGCCAAGCCAGTACGGACAGTATCCAGGCCTGTAAGGTTGGCTTCTATTTGTCCGGCCTCAGGCCCAACTGTGCCTATATAATTGGCAGAATGCTTGTTTAAAAAGTTGTGCAGAATGCAGCAGGTTAAAATGATAAAATTAAGTTTGTATTCCGCCAAATTAATGGCTGTTTGAAACAGGCGGAACCGGCTGGCCAGAATTCCAAACGCATTCTCAACCACTCTTCTAGCTCTGGCCAGCCGGTAATTAAAAACCCTCCTCTCTGGGGTGAGGGTTCTTTGGGGGAATGGCCTCATGAGGTGGTTGCTGAGAGCGAAGGCTTCATCCGCAATGAAGACAAAGGGGAGTCCTTCCACGTTATCCTCATCAGGTGGCAATCCCAGCCCACCACTCTGGAGACGCTGGCAGAACTCCGTCTGGGCAAATACTCCTCCATCCGACATCCGGCCATTCTTCCCCACGTCCACATATAAAAAATCATAGTGTGCCGACACCACCGCCATTAAAACAATACTGTGGAACCCCTTATAATTAAAATAATATGACCCCGAATGGGGTGGTGGCACAATGTGGACATGTTTCCCATCTATAGCCCCTCCACAATTGGGAAAGTCCCAACGGCTGGCAAAATGGGATGCCACAGTCTGCCATTCCTGTGGCGTTGAAGGAAACTGGGGAATCAAACAAGAAAACCAAAATCAATTAATTTGGAAGCTAACATTGCAAGAAAATTAGACAATTAAAAACATTATTCCCCAGCATCAGTATAACATTCAATAATTTAATTCCTCTGGAATAACTAATATGGAAAGGCACACTTATCAGATTGCTCACCCCCTCTGATGGAACATTGATTACATTTTAGGGGGTTGTGAAATCCCTAAAAAATATTACTTTTAGGACACGCAGGAATTTAGGGACTAAAAAGGCTACAAGACTGCAGTTGTCGCACTCTGCAGGTGCAGTTGCTAACCAGCTTACAGTAAATGAGGTAATGTAAAAAGGCATTCATGTTGAAAGGAGTACACAATCACAGGCAAGGGCAATTAATGAAAACACTTTGAGGCTTGCATATGATTTGATGATGGAAATCAGCAGAGCTTCTGCTCATTTACTAAAGCACTGGAACAAATGCACTTGTAGAGTGCACATGCATTTTGCAAACTGCAACATATATTTGCTTTAGACAAATCAAGACCACAGAACATTCAAGCAAATTTTAACGAGGGTGGGGGTGGGGGGGTTGTGAAATCTAGATAATTGCTCATTAGCAGCACACTATTTGGATTGAGTTTAGGTGGGGGGGGGGGGGGGTTGTGAAATCTAGATAATTGCTCATTAGCAGCACACTATTTGGATTGAGTTTAGGTGGGGGGGGGGGGGGTTGTGAAATCTAGATAATTGCTCATTAGCAGCACACTATTTGGATTGAGTTTAGGTGGGGGGGGGGGGGTTGTGAAATCTAGATAATTGCTCATTAGCAGCACACTATTTGGATTGAGTTTAGGTGGGGGGGGGGGGGGGTTGTGAAATCTAGATAATTGCTCATTAGCAGCACACTATTTGGATTGAGTTTAGGTGGGGGGGGGGGGGGTTGTGAAATCTAGATAATTGCTCATTAGCAGCACACTATTTGGATTGAGTTTAGGTGGGGGGGGGGGGTTGTGAAATCTAGATAATTGCTCATTAGCAGCACACTATTTGGATTGAGTTTAGGTGGGGGGGGGGGGGGGGTTGTGAAATCTAGATAATTGCTCATTAGCAGCACACTATTTGGATTGAGTTTAGGTGGGGGGGGGGGGGGGTTGTGAAATCTAGATAATTGCTCATTAGCAGCACACTATTTGGATTGAGTTTAGGTGGGGGGGGGGGGGTTGTGAAATCTAGATAATTGCTCATTAGCAGCACACTATTTGGATTGAGTTTAGGTGGGGGGGGGGGGTGTTGTGAAATCTAGATAATTGCTCATTAGCAGCACACTAAATACACTCCAACAAAATACATTCAAAATGAGTAGACTAGGTGGATATGTTCCCATCACTTCATGCTGGGAAGGTTATTAAAGGAAAATATACATGCATGACAAAAAATAACAGGAAAAAATTCCAGCATGTGTGAGGATAAAAAGGGGACATTCACACTATATTGCAATGATGGTAAGTAGTGTTTGAAGCAAGAAATACATTACATTATCAAAGATTACATAAAAGAACATGTGATGCTAATAAAAGAAAAATATCTTACCTTAATATAGTCCTTCTGCAGGACCTGTATGATGGCAGAACAGGTCTCTGGGATAATGATCCCCAGAGCCTGGGGGGAGATGCCTGTCGAGAACTTAAGGTCCTGCAGGCTTCTCCCTGTGGCCAAATACCGCAAGGTAGCGACCAGCCTCTGCTCCGGAGTGATGGCTTGCCTCATGCAGGTATCCTGCCTGCTGATATAGGGGGTCAGCAAAGCCACCAAACGATCAAAAACGGGGTCCGTCATCCGGAGAAAGTTCCTGAAATCCTCAGGATTATTCTCACGGATCTCACGGAGCAAAGGCATATGAGAGAACTGGTCACGCTGAAGCAACCAATTCTTGGTCCATGAACTCCTCCTCGCCCTGTTCATGGACTGGTCTTGGTCTGAAGAATAAACTACAGCACCAAGCACATACAATGCACGAGCTCGACGACGAGTACGTACAGGTAACATGGCTTCAAAACGGTCGGCTGGTCAGAACGCACTAAACAGAACGCACTGAAGAACAGCAAGGCCTGTGAAGAGCGACCTGAAAATCAGGAACGAGCGGCCAATAAAACAAAGATTTCTCAATGCCAACTGACCAAACGCACTGAAAAGCAGATACAAACCTCACAAGCACAGACTGAACAACAGTTAAAACGAACTGAAAAATACGAGTCTCACAAGCGCGAATCGTCTCTCACCAAACTTCTACTAACACGAGATAAACACGAGATTAGCAGAAGGAGCCCAAAGGGTGTCGTACGGGCTATTGAACTTCCGTTTTATAGTCTCGTCGGACTTGGTGTACGTCACCGCGTACTAAGCTTTCGTACTTTTGTGTGGTCGTGTGTGGGCAAGTCTGTTCGTTAGAAAGTCTGCAGCAAGTCCGCCGCAAGTCCGCCGAAAGTCTGCCGGAAGTCTGTCGGACAGGCTGTCCGACTTTTGTAGACGAAAAGTAGGACCGTGTGTACGCGGCATTACAGTTAATTTTTTTGGTAGTGATTAAAGCCATCTCTGACAACCAGGTGCTCTTTTGCCTGTGAGTCGCACTAGCTGTACCTGTAAATTTAGATTCTGTCGTGACGGATACACCTCAAAATATCAAATTTTAAATTTAGACTGTGAAAATCTGAGTCAGCACTCCCAAAAGGACACTTCCCCTCCCAACAGAGTTAGGTGACTAATTGTGAAGCTAGGAGGCAAGAAACCGAACTGATATGATTGAGATATATACAGTGGGGACGGAAAGTATTCAGACCCCCTTAAATTTTTCACTCTTTGTTATGTTGCAGCCATTTGCTAAAATCGTTTAAGTTCATTTTTTTTCCTCATTAATGTACACAAAGCACCCCATATTGACAGACAAAAACAGAATTGTTGACATTTTTGCAGATTTATTAAAGAAGAAAAACTGAAATATCACATGGTCCTAAGTATTCAGACCCTTTGCTCAGTATTTAGTAGAAGCACCCTTTTGATTTAATACAGCCATGAGTCTTTTTGGGAAAGATGCAACAAGTTTTTCACACCTGGATTTGGGGATCCTCTGCCATTGCTCTTTGCAGGTCCTGCCCTGTTCTGTCAGGTTGGATGGTAAACGTTGGTGGAGAGCCATTTTTAGGTCTCTCCAGAGATGCTCAATTTGGTTTAAGTCAGGGCTCTGGCTGGGCCATTCAAGAACAGTCACGGAGTTGTTGTGAAGCCACTCCATTATTTTAGCTGTGTGCTTAGGGTCATTGTCTTGTTGGAAGGTAAACCTTCGGCCCACTCTGAGGTCCTGAGCACTCTGGAGTAGGTTTTCATCCAGGATATCCTTGTACTTGGCCACATTCATCTTTCCCTCAATTGCAACCTGTCATCCTGTCCCTGCAGCTGAAAAACACCCCCACAACATGATGCTGCCATCACCATGCTTCACTGTTGTGACTGTATTGGACAGGTGATGAGCAGTGCCTTATTTTCTCCACACATACCGCTTAGAATTAAGGCCAAAAAGTTCTATCTTGGTCTCATCAGACCAGAGAATCTTATTTCTCACCATCTTGGAGTCCTTCAGGTGTTTTTTTTAGCAAACTCCATGCGGGCTTTCATGTGTCTTGCACTGAGGAGAGGCTTCCGTCAGGCCACTCTGCCATAAAGCTCCAACTGGTGGAGGGCTGCAGTGATGGTTGACTTTCTACAACTTTCTCCCATCTTCCGACTGTATCTCTGAAGCTCAGCCACAGTGATCTTTGGGTTCCTCTTTACCTCTCTCACTAAGGCTCTTCTCCCCCGATAGCTCAGTTTGGCCGCAAGGCCAGCTCTAGGAAGGGTTCTGGTCATCCCAAACGTCTTCCATTTAAGGATTATGGAGGCCACTGTGCTCCTAGGAACCTTAAGTGCAGCAGAAATTTTTTTGTAACCTTGGCCAGATCTGTGCCTTGCCACAATTCTGTCTCTGAGCTCTTCAGGCAGCTCCTTTGACCTCATGATTCTCATTTGTTCTGACATGTACTGTGAGCTGTAAGGTCTTATATAGACAGGTCTGTGGCTTTCCTAATCAAGTCCAATCAGTATAATCAAACACAGCTGGACTCGAATGAAGGTGTAGAACCATCTCAAGGATGATCAGAAGAAATGGACAGCACCTGAGTTAAATATATGAGTGTCACAACAAAGGGTCTGAATACTTAGGACCATGTGATATTTCAGTTTTTCTTTTTTAATAAATCTGCAAAAATGTCAACAATTCTGTCAATATGGGGTGCTGTGTGTACATTAATGAGGGAGAAAAATTAACTTAAATGACTTTAGCAAATGGCTGCAACAAAGAGTGAAACATAAACAAAACAAAAAAAAATGTATATATAAGTATCCATTGTGTGTATATTAATCAAATTCTTACTAAATGATTATATTTTATACTAATTGCTGAGGTTTCATAAACAATTTATACATATATTCATAGCCCCATATATAGATAATACCCTCAACACTGAAGAAATGGCTGCATTCCAAGATCCATCAAAATTCGTATTTAATGAACGAACATCCCAAGTGTTACAGACAGTTCAAATGGTTACGATGGGTAATGAATAAGCGCACCTTTTAGTTTGTGAAACGCGTCTACCATTTGAACTGTCTGTAACACTTGGGATGTTCGTTCATTAAATACAAATTTTGATGGATCTTGGAGTGCAGCCATTTCTTCAGTGTTGATCGTATGCGGAGGCGAGACAATGCGGGCACCCGTGATATCATTAGGCTTTCTCACCTGGAGAAGCGAGTTCTTTTGTTTGGATAGATATTACCCTGTATGAAAGAAAACATTTTTCTTTTAACAAATAAGTAGAACACATTTTTGTCCTCAGACACACCCGGTGGCTGAAGGTAATATTACCTAATTGTACCCGGCAAATCATTAGAATTCCCTAACCAATGGAGAGTGAGCCAAACCTGGGCTGAGCTTATGATAATTTTATGAGCTTATTGTCCCAAAATGGTATAAAGGTTTTGAGGGCCCTACGGAAAGGATCACAGACCCATACACCAGATGCACCCATATATGATCAAGAAGTCTGCTGATATTTGACCACTCCTCATTTTTCTGGACCTTGTGACTGGAACCACTCAATGTGCTGAGATATTGGCGGACATCTCCCCCTTTTAAGCTGATTGGTAAGATGCAGATCATACAGATTATATTTCATTTTCTCTCAAAATCGTAGGGATCTGATTTTATAGGTTATGTATTGACATTCATTGACTGTCTAGGCTGTGCATTATTATAACCGTGTTTTGGGGAATTCAGACAAACACATTTACATCAATTTATAATTCTGTGGTCCCAGGGAGAGTTTTATTGCTCCATTTAATTTCAGTAGCTCTGTTGATTTAATACTTTTTTCAAATTGGCAATATTGTTCTTTTGACTTTGTGGGACATACTTTGAATTCCTACCGGCCGAAGAAATTCGAAGGACTGTTTCCCTGAGTGACAAGGGATATTGCGTTCTTGAAAATAAAGCCTAAATTACCGCACATATTTTTCCAATAGACCAATTTGGATTCCCCTGAGTAATTATATTTAGATTTCGTTTCATTGCTGTATTGGTGTTTGAATATTGTATGTGTGAAATATCAATCACCAGAAAATCTAGTTCTGTATGAAATTGTATTTAATATACTTGTAAATTAATAAAGTCAAATTATTTACTTATTAATTTTGTTGGGAGATATTTATACTTTGGTAGGAAAACCCCATATATTAACAAACTCAGGAAAGGATTGTGGTATGCACTGACATTCTGAACTAAGTTCACAAAACACTGAGATCTTAATTAAGATTCCATACCACACTCACAACATAAAGTTGGCAAGCACTGCTGAGATATTTTGAAAGAGGGAATCTTACCACATTACAGAACATACTGGTGATTGTGTTTGCATATACATTATGAAAAATATCAGTTGTATATTAACATGGCTGGTAGTGATAATGAATCATGTTCATCTAGAAACGACCAGGATGGTGATACCACCCCAGCGGTACCTCAAACCAGAAAAAGGCCACTGGGCCCTGAGGAAAACTTAGGTATGGTCCTTGACTATGGTGTGATTTTTTTTCTTGTGAAGATGGTCGGGTTTACCAAATGATTATGGCTTTTGCTAGTGCAAAAGACACAAAAAACTGAGACCGGATCATTATAGAGTCTTGGCCGGTTTTGTGGTTTTTGTGTAATGAAGTTGCTGAACAAATGCCAGCCTTAAAAAGAGAGAATTGTTGGCCACCCGCACCACCTTAAATGACAAAACAGAAGCAATAGAATCCCTGTCAACCAAAATCCAAAAGGCTGAGAGTAGACTCAGACAATCTAAAGAAAGTCAGGAAGAGTTAACAGGTCAGATCCAAAATGGTCAGACCTTATATTAAGACTTCTGTCACCTAGTTAGAAAACTACAAAAGAAATATCAAAAATGTAAACAAGAAATAGAAAGTTACAAAACGAGAGAGAAAAACCTCCATTGAAGCAAACTCTGCTGATAGAGATAAAGAGAGTCAGGCAGAAATTGAGAGACTTAAATATGAGCAGAGAGCAATGGAGGGACGGATAGGAAGATTAACGGAACAATTAGATTATGAATCCATGAGCCGAAGTCGTCTAGAGGAACAGGAAATAGAAAAACAAATCTTCATATTTCCGGGGGACACAGGTAAGACACAATGAGACGGGATCAGAAGACAGGTCACCCCCTAAGCTGCAAAGATACTCCCCAGAATGTACAGAGGAGGAAGTAGACAGAGCTTTATATGGGCAGAAAAAGAAGCCTAGGACCCTAATATAAAAATATGACACACCCAAGGTGATAAAATTCTTAAAAGAAACTGTTCCTGTTTTCTCCAAGAAGGGTTCCCAAACCATCACTGACCATATAGGAACCTACGAACGTACCCTGAAAATTTTAAACATTCAGGACAATTGTACCAAAATTGAATTATTGCCATGGATATTTGAAGAAAAGTACAGACAATTCTTTGAATCATTGCAGGCTCTATATGGTCAGTCGTGGAGGGAAATTAAACATAGGTGTCAAATGAAGTTTTGGCCCTACAAAACTGTTACCACTGCCAAAGTCGTGGCCTACAATTTATAATGTGGCCATAATCAGAGTCCCACAGAATTTCTAGCCGTGTTGGGAAGCGCATATTTTCTGGCTGCAAAGGACCCCAATCCGGACCAGCCAGAATTCCTGACTCTATTTTTTTGAAGCGCTACCTGCTTATATCAAATTAGGACTGGTAAGGGATTTTAAGAAAGGACATTCCCTGAATTAGTTAGTCAGGGAGAGTGATCACCTGTACTCAGTCCAGCGAAGGTGGGGTGAAAAGAGAAGCCTAACCTAGCCCTAAAACCATAGCAGCCACTATGTGAACCCCCAACCTCATGGTCTACAGAGAGGAAATCATATTCTGAGGTAGTCAGAGATGGGAAACCCACAGGGGACCGCCCGGAGTTGAACCCCAGCAACAGCAGATGATGGAAGACAGACAAAGCTTGCCAGGTTACGGTAGTGAGGGTGAAAGGAGCCCCATGTACAGAAATAGCCAGAGGGGATATCTGCAAGGATCCCAGAACAACCAATAATCAAATTGGAATCGAGATCCCAATGCTACTAGGTACCCCTACTTAAACCGGAACCCTAACTTTGGTAGGAACCCCAATTTTCAAGGGTACCCACGCTTTAACAGAAGTCCAAACTTTCACGGCCACCCTGGTTACTACAGAGACCCCAACTTTATAAGAGTTCAAAATTTTTATGAGAATCCTGATAATTGCAGAACACTTCCCAATCAGGAACAGGTAAATCAACCCAAGGGTTGGTGTAGCTCCTCAAATTCCCCCAAATCAAAGGGAACCACAGGAACCCCCGAGAGAAAAGCCACAGCACCAAGACCGAAGGAGTGGTGATGAATCTGATGCATCACTACAGTCCCGTCCTGAACGCAACCAGTTCAGGCGAAATAGGGCAAATCCCCAAAATACCATGGGCCCGACGAATCGAGCAGGTAGAGGCGCAAATTAATCAGATGTGCGAACAAATGACAGCTGATCATTTACCAATCTACCAACCAGTCTTTTTTAGGGGCCACTCCTGTGACCAACACAGTGTCACAGAATGCTTAGAACCCCAGACAATCCTACTGCAGGGGACAACCCTGGCTGCGATAACAGGAGACACACAACACACCCATGACATGCCCCTAAACAGGGGGGATCAGGGTGGAATTGTTAATTCTGCTCCTGTTTTTCAGTATCCTTCCAACCCCTCTAATGTAGATGAGCCACTGAGAGCTGTTGTAAGTGACCAATCAGGCGGGATGCCTCCCACTCCGTGTGCTTCCGTCTCAAGTAGGCCCCGCAGGCCATCCCGCAGGAATCATAAGCACAAAGAAGCTGTGACACGCGGTGAGATAAATGCCAAATGTAAATTGTTGGTAAAACCCACAGATCTTCAACCACTCTAATTTCATGTGTGAGTTGACTGAATCTGGTGGAAGATATTTCACTACTGTAAAGGTACATAAGGCCGGTAATCACCCCATTTCAGGTTTAATTGACACAGGATCCCAAGCCACCATCCTGTCGCAGGAACCATTTAATGAAGCAATAAAATCAATGCTTAGCAAACTGAGACTTAGGAGCTTTGACTGCTCACTAATCGGGGTGGGGGGAGAGCCGCTGCAAGTCATGGGTACTGCCTGTCTTAAAGCGGAGGTTTGCTAAGAAAAAATGAAAAGCCAGCAGCTACAAATCCGTCCTTCGGCTCTTGGCTGCTGCCGCCGCCATCCTCGGTGAGGGAATAATGAAGTGAAGCCGTGCGGCTTCACTTCCTGGTTCCCTACTGCGCATGCGCGAGTTGCGCTGCGCGTCCTCTCAGGTCCCTGCTGTATTCTGCGTCTCACAGTACAGCGGGGGGAGAACGGGGTAGGCGGCGGAAGTGGCGTAGGTCACCGCAATCACTGCGGTGATCTATGCCAGGAAGTGGGAGCAAATACCTGTATTAGACAGGTATCTGCTCCCCCCTGAAAGGTGCCAAATGTGACACCGGAGGGGGGGAGAAATCCAAAAAGTAGAAGTTCCATTTTTGGGTGGAACTCCACTTTAAACTCAAATTAGGGAATAAGGAAATCAGGCACCCTGTTATTATTGCAGATCTCCCACACCATCACATGATTATTGGAATGGATCTCCTTAAGAGGCTCAACACAATTGTTGATTGCGTGAATCAAGTGATGTGGTCACAGGTCAACTCCCTGATTAAATATGAAAGACTTCAAACTCCCCATTCCCGGCGACACTGCCACCGGGTGGAAGAAAGGCCCATGTTCACTAGAAATCCACTTCAGGAATAGTCAGTTCCCTGATGTCACGGTTATTCAACCTGACAATCATGGCCTGAAAGTAGGAAATGAGGACCATATTTTTAAAATTCCCCAAGATAAAATAAAAGATCTCCCTCCAGGATAACGTGCTGACCATATCCTTCCATCAAGAAAATAAAACCAAGAAAGATGAAAATCGTGCTCAGTTCCTGACAAAAATAAAAAAAAAGGGTTAGCAGCGACCTCTTTATCCCCATTCGGATAAATGATCTTAATAGGTCAAAATATGCCAAAATTTATCTAAAACAAGGAGCATAGCTTTGTGAGTCATGGCCTTGTTAGTCACCTTCTTGACAGAGAAATGATCCATTTCTCTACTCCTCCGAGACATTGGATGACAGATACTGACAGATGATTTTGAGGACCATAACTTGGTTGCTAGATGCTTCAAAAATATCACTATAGGTAATAAGACAACTACCCACGTGTTCATAGTGCTGGATAATCCCCAATCCCAAATTTACACTGGCAACGACGTACTGCATCGTTTTGCCACCCAAATTGACTTGATAAACGACTGCTTATGGAGTCGACTAAAGGGGGACCCCGAGGGATACCAGGATATGGCCTCAGCCCTGAAGTTCCAGCAACAGATGCCTTATGCTGTTGAGATTTGAGCTCGAGAAATGATCATCCCTAGGGACATAAAAAATTTCCTACTCCCCATCAACGTCAAAAAGGGACAAAAACTGAAGGGTTCAGATGCATTAGTATGCCTGTCCCAGGGAATACAGGAGGAGGAGGGAATAAAAATTACCCACACACCTTTGATCAATACACATCAGTCAATAATGTCCATCTACATACACAACCTCTCAAATCAGGACCTTCACCTACTCAAGGGCACCCTTATCGGCCTTGTGGTAGAGACGGGGTATCACACGTTTGGAATCACCAAGTAATTGGGCTCATACCAGATGAATATTTATCAGAGGAGAAATTAATTGAACAATTGTTCAATTCTACGCCTGAGGGTATATTTACCATACAGCCTATTTACCCCTTCGATTCTAAGGATGGTACCTGTAGAATTGAAGAAATATCTCTCGTCTTTGAACAACCAATCAAAGAACAAGAGTACCCCAAGGGGCCTGATTGTGAGAAAAATACACCTCGCACACCCAATGACCTGACCACCAGGCTTGAAGAGGCCTATGAGATAGGGAAGCCGGAAAGCTTTCCGGGATTCAAAGGGATAGTCGAGGAGATCATAGCCCTCGCCGATGCGTGCACCAATGATCTCGAGCGACAATTGAACTTCTGTTTGAATTCCAGGAAATCTTTGCTCAAGATTCCTACGATTGTGGGAATACTGATCTCCACATCGCCAAAATCCAGACCGACCCCCAGGCCCCACCAGTGTTTGTATAACAGTATAGACTTCCGCTAGCCTTCTATGAGTCTCTCTCTGAGATCATTAGGATGTTATTCGAACGGGGTATAATTAGGCCCATCCACAGTTCCTACAATCACCCCATTCTGGGAATTTTAAGACGCAACAGACAGTGGCGCTTGTGCGCTGATCTCCAACAACTCAATACGTGTGTCTACATGTCAGGATGGCCTGTACCCTACATAGACCAGTGCCTGGCCCATGGCATCCCAGGTATTCTCGGCCCTCGACTGTGCCCAGGGATACTGGACCATAAAAGTCAGCGAAGAAGATCAGTATAAACTGGCATTCAGCTTTGGAAACCAACAGTACTGCTGAGTGCGCATGCCTTTCATCTATATCAATTCTGGCCATTAATTCGCAGTCTTCATGCACAAGGCCATGCCAGATGCCTTGGACGAGGAACAATGGCATACCTCGATGACATCCTCACTGGAAGTACTGACATGATCAAACACCTCACAGAACTCCAACACATTTTGGGTCAGCTAAAGAAAGCCAGAGTGAAGCTATCCATTCATAAAGCACAATGGTGCCGCACCCAAGTAAACTTCTTAGGCCATGAAGTTACCTCAGAAGGGTTAAACCCCCAAAAGAAGAAGGTTGAAGCAGTATTTAATTGTAAGGTCCCCATTAATCTTAAAGAATTGAGATTGTTTCTAGGAATGGTTAACTATTCACGTAAGTTCAAACCATTACTTCATCTGCTGAAGAAAGACACTGAGTGGTCATGGGACAAGGAACAAGCAGACACTATGAAGGAACTGAATACGACTCACCCAAGCTCCCTGCCTTGCGTATCCAGAAGGAGGTAAGCCCTTTTTCCTTGAGACAGGGTACACACAGGTAAGTATGAGTTCTGTTCTTTATCAGAATCAAGAAAATGTCAGTAAGATTATCGCTTACGCCAGCAAAACATTGTCCTCAGTTGAGATTAAGTTTTTTGACTGTGAAAAAGCTTCATCGTCCACTATCTGGGCATTACAAAATTTACACAGTTACTTTGCAGTATTTACAGAGTGAACGTATCAGGGACGGAAATGTGTCAAATAGTCGCATCACTGCTTGGGCTCTGTCCTTGCAAGGGTGGCCCCTGGAAATTCGATATAAACAGAACAAGAAAAGTCCAGTGGCCCAGGGCCTTACTGAGCTGCGTGATTGTTCCGCCCCTGATCCCTGCGAGGGGACCCTGGACACTGACTTTTTAGAAGAACAGCTGTTGTCTCCATACAAGGTTTATGATGATGAATACTGTAAACAGTTGCAGTGGTTTTATGTAGATGGATGTGCCTATCATCACAAGGTCCAGCTCCAACTAGTGGCTGGCATTGGGATCATATGGACCCAAGGTGTAGCCCCAATCTCTGTTAGATACAAACTGGGGCCAAGAAGCAGCCAAGTTGCTGAACTCGTTGCAATCCTGAAAGCCGTTGAGATGGCCATGGATTACTGCAATAAAGAATTCGCCATCATCACCAATTCAAATTATGTCAGAAATAGTTTTGTTGAGTATCTCACCCGATGGAAATGAAACAACATGGTAAAAAGTAACCATAAACCTGTAAAACATGGTAAGTTGTTTTGTCAAATCGACCACTTGGTAAGGGAACACAAGATCACTCTATATTTTAAGAAAACCAAGGGCCACTCCAAAGTCATAGGTGAAGAGAAGGAAGGGAACGATCAGGACGATACCCTAGCCAAAGAAGGGGCCCTAACAGGTGAGTTGCTAGATATAGATCATCTCTTAGGCTCCACGGTTCTGAGGAGGCTGGAGGGAGGAGGCGCTGTGCTGCACGCCGTGAGGCTTCTAAGTCCCCCCCCCGCTGCCGAGATGAAAGACAGGCAGACGAATGAGAGATAACAGTTCCCCCCGCCCACCCCCCCCTACAGTGACGGCGGGTCTGTCTTTTCCTAGAACCTTGGTTGCCCTTTCTTTTTATGCTTTCGGAGGATACAACCAGCTGTTGCCGCTTACCTGAGAGAGCCGGAGAGGGAGGGAGAGAGAGAGTGAGAGACGGTAACTCCGTGTCCAGGTGGTGGTGATTGAAAGCCGGCGGTGCTCCTTCGGAGGTGATCAGGCAGAGACGCTGCTAGTGGCTGATACTACGGAGCTGAGTCGGGCAGTGTGGAGAGAAGAGAGTGACGGCGGATATATCCGAGAGTCGAAGGGGTGCCGTCTGTATCCGGAGCACCCGACTGGATCGGGGGAAGCAGTGGAGATCTAAGGGACAAGCACCAGAGACGGAGCTCCCTGAATGTTACTGAACAATCCCATAGCCTCTCAAGATCCCCGGGACTGTCAGTGAGATAAGTATCTCCTTTGTTTTCAATTGACTGTGACTGCATATAACAAAGGAAAGAAAGTTTAAATGAAAAGGCAAGGTGGGGAGTGTGAGTAGAATTAGTGTGAGTAGAAGGTAAAGAGGAAAAGAAAGAGAAAAAAGAAATGTGTAAAAATAATTAATTAATAATTAATTAAAAGTAAACCAAGAAAGAGTGCTTAAGGTGACTACTCATTTTTCCTATTAGATTTTCTGCCTGTCCTATTTCCGGAAGACCGCGGATTCTTAGGTTTCTCCTTCTTTCTCTGTTTTCCTGGTCTTCTATTTTGTAAGATTGTT
The DNA here is from genome assembly GCA_037952835.1 of Lithobates septentrionalis. Taxonomy (NCBI): domain Eukaryota; kingdom Metazoa; phylum Chordata; class Amphibia; order Anura; family Ranidae; genus Lithobates; species Lithobates septentrionalis. The sequence goes on along the minus strand of JBBDGP010001018.1, from coordinate 3,952,003 downwards.
CCTGTTGTTCCCTTTTTCATATACGGTATTTATTTCCCCTTTCAGCTCTTTTATCATTTTTGATTGCGTATCTGCTTTGGTCTCCACTTCTTCCACTCTTGATAGGATATGCCCCATGTCTTTGTGTAGTGTTAAAATCTCTGCTTTTAGGGAGTTTTCTAGGGCCGCAAACATTTTTTCCATATCATATTTTGTTGGTAACTGCAACTCATGCTGGCCTTCCTCCCTTCCTCTCTCTTTGCCCTCTGCTAGTTCCATTCTAGACTCTGAGAGATGGCTAGTTTCTACTATACTTTTATTCTGGCCCTTTTTTTCCTTATCCTTCTCTTTTGTATCTGTCTGTCTGCTCTTTGTGCCCGATTGCCTTTCTCCTTCCCCATTTCCCCATTTCCTTGCAGGATATATCTGTTCAAGAACCAGATCTGGATAAACCTGAAGAGAAAATCACCAATCGAATATGCAGAAGCTAGACTACAAATATTCCAAGACCTGTCCCAAGAAACGTTAAAAAGAAGACGGACGTTAAGACCTCTATTGAGTATTCTCCAGGAGCGGGAAATCCAATATAACTGGGGTTTTCCAGCATGCTTAATAGCGAAAAAAAATGGAAGAAGTGCTAGATTGAGATTTATAGAACAGATTCCGGACTTTTGTAATAAATTAGAAATACCACTACCAGAAATGGACAGGAATGTAAACAGACAAGAACAAACAGTAATACGCGATGACCTTCAATGACAATTAAGCTAAGTGGAGCCCTGAATGAAATAAGCATTCAAACAGTAGAGTGAAAAAATATACAAAAGACAAGAGATGCTATTAAGATGCGGGGTGGGGATTATGGAGGGGAGGGGCGGGCCATGAAGAAGGGAGAACTAAAATAAAAGCAAGAAAAAAAAAAAAGATAATAAATAATAAAATAAATTAGAGGTGGGGGGGGAGATGGGGTCTCACGGCGGGGGCAGGGGGTCTCCCTACCTGAGTATAGGAGAGGGGGATTCAGGGCGTCTAACAGATCTCCACCTCAGACCAAGTAGAGCAGAGGGGGCAGAGCTGTGCCCCATAAAACAAATTGTTAGAGACCATAGGGTCAAATCACCCTGACCAGGGTGGAGGGGGGGGGGAGTGGGGATGGGGGGGAGGGGTGAGGGGGGGAGGTGGGGGAGGGAGAGGTCTGGTCTACACATGCTATTTTGCTCGCTCAATTACCTTGAAACAGGGCCGGGGAGACCCTGCTCGTCGGCCGGATGTCCCCCCCTCCTGGTCCTTTAAACGGACCGGGGGGGGGGGCGCCTGGGGGACGGGTGGGGAAGGAGGAGAAGCGGTGGAAGAGAAAGGCATGGAGAAAGGTAAAATAATGGAAAATACAAATAGTATAAAAAAATTTTCCTACAATGTCCGAGGGTTAAATTCCCCCGGTAAGAGAAATATTATCCTCCGAGAATTAGATAAAAGTAAAGCAGAAATAATTTTCCTACAGGAGACACACATAACCCAAAGCTCAAATATCAAAATCTACTCTAGAAATATACCAATATGGTATCAAGGAGATTCACCAATAAGAAGGGCCAAAGGAGTAGCCATCGGAATAGGGAAAAATGTACGCTTCGTAATAGATCAAAGAAAAACGGACCCGGAGGGACGCTTCCTTTTCATTAAAGGCACTATACTGGGAATAAAATATACATTTGCCAACGTCTACTGCCCCAATAAGAACCCCAAAAAATATCTGATAGATATAATAAAAATACTAGATAAAATAAGATAGATAAAATAAAAAACGGAATTCAAACAAGGCAAATTAATACTGGCTGGAGACTTCAATTTTAGTATGGACTATAAAATGGATAGCACCTCCACAGCAAGGGACAAAGAAGCGAGACAATTAAAGAAACTAAAAAGAAAACTATACGAACAGCAATTAATCGATCCTTGGAGAATTCAACATCCTAGCACAAAAGATTACACCTATTACTCAGCAGTACATAGAAGTTATTCCAGGTTGGACTACATTATGGTGGAACATAGAAATTTGGAAGAAATAGAAGAAACAAAAATAGGTATAATAACAGCTTCGGACCACAGTCCAGTAATGCTGAGAATGAAAATTCAAGGAGAAGCCTTTAAAAGTGGTCCATGGAGAATCAACGAAAATTTAATTGAAGATAGAGAGACGGAAAAAAACTATATCAGAAGAAATTCAAAGATACTTTAAGGAAAATGATACACCAGGAATACCGAAAGCAACAATTTGGGAAGCTCATAAATCTGTCATCAGGGGTAAATTGATAGCTATTGGGGCAAGAAAGAACATGCAACAAATTATAAAGGAAATATACGAATTAGAACGAAAACATAAAAATCAAGTAAACAACGAAACATACCACTTACTATCTCAAAAGAGAGAACAACTAAAGGACTGGATGGAACAAGAAGAAAGGAAGGAGTACAACAGAGTGGTATAAGAAAAATTAAAATGGGGTAATAAACCAGGAAAATATCTGGCAAATTTGGTTAAAAAAAAGAAGTCTATAAATTATATTGAGAAGATAAAAAATGAAAAAGGAGAAGTGGTAAACAAAACCACAGAAATTGCGGAGGCATTCCAAAAATATTATAGCTCTTTATACGCAATAAAAGAACAGGAAAGATGGAAAGAAACGGATACTAGAATAAAGAAGATACAGGACTACTTAAAAAATGCAAATTTACCAAGAATAAAAATAGACCAATTAAAAAAACTGGAAAAAAATAGAACGCAAGAAGAGATAAATCTGGCAATAAAAGAAACTCCTGTAGGAAAAAGCCCAGGACCAGACGGGTTCACGGTTAAATACTACAAAAAATTCCAGAAACAGCTCATCCCTAAATTACTAGAATATATGAATTCCATAGGGGAAGGAGAAGAAATAAGAAGTGAATCATTGCTAGCCCACATCACAATTTTACCCAAGGAAGTGAAAGACAAAACTAATTGTTCAAGTTACAGGCCGATCGCATTATTAAATGTGGACACAAAGCTTTATTCTAAAATTTTGGCCACCAGAATAAAAAAGCTAATCCCAGTCTGGATCAAACCGGACCAGACTGGATTTGTTCCGGGGAGAGAGGGGAGGGACAATAGCCTAAAATCAATATTGATGCTACATAAGAAGGTGCAAAAGGAAACCCCAGTTCTATTCCTGTCATTAGATGCAGAAAAAGCATTTGAGAGGGTAGACTGGGGTTTCATGATGGATACGTTGCGGCACTTGGGATTAGGGGCAAAAATGATGAAGTGGATAACAAATCTATATAACAGCCCGACAGCAATGATAAAGGTAAACGGCAGACTTTCTCCACTAATCAAGATGCAGAACGGAACACGGCAGGGTTGCCCGCTTTCCCCACTACTATATGTACTGGCACTGGAACCACTATTAGCAACACTCCGCAACAATCAAGAGGTGAAAGGAGCAAAATTAGGTGGAAAAGAACACAAGATCGCGGCATATGCGGATGATATTTTGATGTATGTATCCAATCCAAAAGTGTCACTTCCAAATATACTGAAAGAAATAAAAAAATATGGAGAACTGTCCAAATTCAAAATCAATCCAATAAAAACAGAGATATTAAATATAGGGCTAGCGGAAAAGGAAGTTCAGTTCTTACAAAAAGAATTCCCATTTACTTATGTAAAAGAATTAAAATACCTTGGAATTAAAATAACCCCAAGAGTTGAAAAGATCTATCAGGCAAATTTTATTCCACTGATCAACGAGGTTGAAGAAGAAACGAAAAAACTAAGAATACAACCACTCTCATGGATAGGAAGAGTAAATATGTTTAAAATGATGATTCTTCCAAAAATAATTTATAGAATCCAGATGCTGCCAGTAATGATCCCACAGAGTTTTTTCAAGATAATAAAAACAATTTTGTTAAAATATATATGGCTTAACAAAAAATCAAGAATTAAATACACGCTGATCACAAGGAAAAGGGAGCACAGAGGATTAGCCACCTCAGATATAAGTAGGTACTACAAAGCAATAGTACTAACACGAATGATGGAGTGGACAAACGAGAAGAGTGAAAAAAAATGGGTGGAAATGGAAAACACAATAAGCGGAAATATATTGCACAAGAATATTTGGATCCCACGAAAGTTTAGAATATTAGATACAGACACTCACGAAATAACAAAAAATGTATTCAAAATCTGGGACACTATACACTTGAAGAACGAATGGAGATACAATTCACCGTTAATAGCACTTACTGGATCAAATTTTTTTATCCCCTGGAAGGAAATATTTGGAGCCCAAGGAATAAAAAATCCACAATTGAAAGACATCACCATAAATGGTAGGATTAGAACACAAAAGGAAATAGAAGAAACTAATGGATGGAGGGTGAATGAATGGAATTATCGTCAACTAAGACATTTAGTAAGCACAGTACCACACCCACTTAGAGATGAAAATTTTGACATACAAAGTTGATATAATGTCTCTCAGAAAAACTTTCGCTGAAGTGGAAAAAAAAAAAAAGAAGATCATCTCTTAGGGTCAGTACAGTCGGAAGCTGTTACTAGGCAACAAGCTAGGATGACTGATAATTCAAATATATTGCAATGGTGTCATGAAAACCCCAGTGAAGATTTAATCACAGCCCAAAAAGAAGACCCACTAATTGGCTTGTTTTATAAACATTTGGAATGTCCGAGCCAGAATCCCCTTAGTCAAGAATATTATCCTGGCAAGGAAGACTTATGTATATTAATGAAATCCAAATCCCAGTTCACGCTGCATCAGGGATTGTTGATCCACACCTCCAAGGGGGGTATCCAACAATGGGTAGTTCCCCTTAAATTCAGAGGTTTAATGCTACAGCATGCCCATGACGCCCCCACGTCTGGGCACAGCGGAGAACAAATCAGCTATGAGATCCTCCTGGATTACGCCTACTGGCCTCATATGCTGCATGATGTGAAGGCATACTGTCAAGTATGCTTAATATGGCCTCAATTTCAACCGGCTTTGCCCACCCATAGGGCACCTCTTCAGAAAAGGGGGATATACATGCCTTGGTCAGACCTTCAAATGGATTTCATTGGGCCTGTAACAAAATCTTCACGTGGGAATCGATATATGTTAACCGTAACATGTTTATTTACCAAATATGTTGAATGCATTCCCGCACCAAATAACAACTCCGACACATGTGCCGCCCTTTTGATAAATCACATATTTTCACGCTTCGGCCTTCAACAGAGAATATAACCTGATAGAGGCACTCATTATACTTGTGAAGTAATGACCAAACTGTGGAAGATATTGGGCGTAAAAATAAAGTTACACATCGCCTATCGACCTGCCTCTAGTGGTGGAGTGGAACAGTACAATCAGACCATTGTAAACATACTTAAGAAATTTGTAAAGGAAACAGGCAAGGAATGGGATGTAAAGCTTCCTGTAGTCATGATGGCATTAAGGGCAACCCCGAATACAGTCACAAAAATGTCACCCTTCGAACTTATGACCGGAAGGCGGATGGTCTTTCCCCAATATTTCCTGTACCGCACCACTGATCATAACTTAATGCCACCACCACTCACCAATACATCAAAGATTTATGGAAGCATTTACAATATGCGTTCTCATTTGCCCAAAGGAATATTGAAAGAGCCGCAACTAGCGCTAAAACATATTATGACCTTAAAACCACAAAGAAGAAGTATGAGATTGGGGACAAGGTATATCTCTACAATTTCACGAGAAACCAGGTAAAGGAACGGAAATTCCTGCCTTCCTGGAGAGGTCCATTCAATATAGTGGATAAAATCTCCCTCGTGGCATATAAACTGTTCCAAAGTTTATATTCCACGGAATGGAAAATTCCATGGAATGGTGAAATCAGTGAGAGATGGGTGCACATCAGTTACGTGCTTGTCACCCCAAGTCCCAATTACAGTTGCTGGAGGACTGACCCTTGGCAACATACGCTTTCAAAGTCAATTAAAAGAGTTAACTCACCTGAACATAAAAATATTTTTTCCATATCTATGTGATACTCAAACTATCTATTTTCCTTTTAACAGTGTATACATCGGAGAAATGATATCCCTGCCACAATCCGAACTCGTGATCGGAGGAGATAGCGACCAGATATACCAAAGAGGGAACCCGACCATGAGACCGCCCCAGGAAACCACCATTAGGAAAGTCTTTGGTATTCTGCTATGGATGCCCATACCAGGTCAGGCCAGCCTCATCGCCCGACCAGGACCTTCCTCGGGAATAGTAGTCCAAGAAGCCCCCGGATTAATCTTAACAGACAAAAGAATCACCATCCACTTGGCAAAAGTATCCAGAGAAACCCACGGACAATTACTGACGGTCCTGAGGCTCATCAGCGGAGGTTACCAACAACCTTAATCTTCACTACACTACACACCAAGGTATCACCCATCAGGAAAAACTAAAGACCAACAGCTGACTCTCGCCATGTTATGGATTGAATCCGCAGCACGTTTCCATGACATACCCGGAATTCAAAAGGGGGAATTTGTCATGACGGATACACCTCAAAGTAATCAGAATGGGTGGTCAGACCGAAGTTACAAAACTTTTAATTCAAGGAAGACTTGGGTAAATATGCCCCATTGTTTAAGAGGATGATATTGCCTTCCTAGTCAAATCCCGATGTTGACTCAAGCTTTTTCCCCTAGACAATGGCTGAGAGGCAGTGTTAATATTACACCAAATGACACCGCACAAACTTAAATCTCTGAACCGTATGTGACTAAATTGTCTGACAGGAGAGATCGTTTGAACATTTAAAACATGTACATATATAATTTTATATATATATATATATATATATATATATATATATATAAATCATTAGTGATGCAAATGCTATACTTCAAACGTTTTAAGAAAACACTGATAACCTTGTATACATGTTGCATTATAAATACATGTGATATTAAAAGTAAGAATCTGATATTTTAATAAAGGATGAAGGAAGAACTGTGTTTTAGATAACAGCATGGTTGTAAAGACATAGAGACCGTAATCGCATCTACATAAAATTACATATACGTTTTCATAGGATTGGCAGGAGTCATGTATTTGTCCATATAAGTATCCATTGTGTGTATATTAATCGAATTCTTACTAAATGATTATATTTTATACTAATTGCTGGGGTTTCATAAACAATTTATACATATATTCATAGCCCCATATATAGATAATACCCTGTATGAAAGAAAACATATTTTTCTTTTAACAAACAAGTAGAACACATTTTTGTCCTCAGACACACCCGGTGGCTGAACCTAATTGTACCCGGCAAATCATTAGTATTCCCCGACCAATGGAGAGTGAGCCAAACCTTCTGGGCTGAGCTTATGATAATTTTATTAGCTTATTGTCCCAAAATGGTATAAAGGTTGTGAGGGCCCTAAGGAAAGGATCACAGACCCATACACGAGATGCACCCCTATATGATCAAGAAGTCTGCTGATATTTGACCACTCCTCATCTTGCTGGACCTTGTGACTGGAACTACTCGATGTGCTGAGATATTGGCGGACATCTTACCCTTTTAAGCTGATTGGTAAGATACAGATCATACAGATTATATTTCATTTTCTCTCTCAAAATCGTAGGGATTTGATTTTATAGGTTATGTATTGATATTTATTGACCGTCTAGGCTGTGCATTATTATAACCGTGTTCAGACAAACACATTTACATCAATTTATAATTCTGTGGTCCCAGGGAGAGTTTCATTGCTCCATTTAATTTCAGTAACTCTGTTGATTTTATACTTATTTCAAATTAGTAATATTGTTCTGTTGACTTTGTGGGACCTACTTGATTCCTTCCAGCTGGAGAAACTGTTTCCCTGAGCAACAAGGGATATTGCGATCTTGAAAATAAAGCGTAAATTACCGCACTTATTTTTCCAACAGACCAATTTGGATTCCCCTGAGTAATTATATTTAGATTTTATTTCATTGTTGTATTGATGTTTTAATAATGTATGTGTGAAATATCAATCACCAGAAAATCTAGTTCTGTATGAAATTGTATTAATATACTCGTAAATTAATAAAGTCTAATTATTTACTTATTAATTTTGTTGGGAGATATTTATACTTATTTTGGTAAGAAAACCCCATAAATTAAAGAGCTCAGTAAAAGGATTGTGGTATGCACTGACATTCTGAACTAAGCTCACAAAATTACCGTAAGGTTGGAGGCACTGGTAAATAAAACACTGAGACCTTAATTAAGATTCTATACCACACTCACAACAAGGCCAAATGTCCAAACAGAGGTACACTAGTGAAGAGGCCGAAAGGTTGCTGAGCATGGCAGATGAGAGTGAAGGGGAAGCCTCTCTGTCAGAATCGGGCTCAGTATACAAACCGGTAGAGAGCAACGGCACCCTGACAGATAGCTCTGACAACAGAGTAGTGGTCCCTGCTAAGGTCAGGTGTACCCGACCCCGTTCTTCTGTTGAGGTACAAGAACTGCAGGGCTCTCGTATGGAGCAAAGATCCAGTATTAGTGCCGCTCATCCTGGTGAACTGGCAAGCACCAGCAGCCTAGTACATCCTGGTTGTAGACAAACCAGGACTGCAGTAACACTTGGTGACGTGGCGAGTCCCATAAGTGCAGTTTAAGCTGGTGCAGTGGCTAGCACAAGTAGTGCCCCGCAGCCTTCAAGAGTTCGAACACAGGTCCGTAGAGCCCATAGTGTCCTTCCCGCTACATATGCCAATCCTTATTGGGAGCCCACCACTTCCACAGCACCCGTACTTCCCCCATTCAGTGGCCAACCAGGAATTCAAACGGAAACAGTTGATTTTACGTCACTTGATTTTTATTCACTGTTTTTCACTGAAGATCTCTATAGATCATTGTGGACCAAAGCAATTTGGATGCTGGTCAATTCATTGCCGCTAATCCCAATTTGACCCTTGCCAGAGAATGGAAACCTATTACGGAATTTAAGACCTTTCGGGGCCTATCCGCTCCTCATGGGCATTACTAAAAAGTGTGGGTTGTGGTCATATTGGTCCACTGACCCAATTCATCATATGCCCGTGTTCTGCTTCCATGGCCAGGATTAGATACAAGCAGATTTTTCGGTTCATGCATTTCAATGACAATGCACTCTATCATCCTTGGGGTGACCCTGGATACCACTGGCTCCACAAAATTCGGCCCCCTTGTAAACCACTTCAACCAACAATTCACAGCCTTGTTTATTCCCGATCAAGTTGTCTGTGTTGAGTACCTGATTCAATTTTCTGGCTGCTTGTCTTTCAAACAGTATCTCCCCAGCAAGTGTGCCAGATATGGGGTCAAGTTGCATAAACTCCGTGACAGGGCAATGGGCTATACATATAGTTTTAGGGTTTATGAGGGAAAAGACAGCACTGTGGAGCCCCCCAACTGCCCAGACTACATTATATCGCAAAAAATAAAAAATTGATTTGTGAAAAAATACCACCAAAAGAAAGCTCTATTTGTGTGAACAAAATGATAAAAATTTCATTTGGGTACAGTGTTGCATGACCGTGCAATTCTTATTGAAAATGCAAGAGCGCTGAAAGCTGAAAATTGGCCTGGGAAGGAAGGGGGTGAAAGTGTCCAGTATTGTAGTGGTTAACTGTAATGTTTTATTTTTACTGTGTTTTATTGTATTTTCTTTGCAGGTATGGTAGGTCTTACTGTTATACTGTAATGTTACTTTGTTTTATTGTTAACCATTATTTGCTTTGCAGGTACTCCATTCAGCTGCAGCACAGGTTTATTTATTCTCACAGCAACAGGGTTTGCTCTCACGATACATAACGCCGTGACTCCAGCGCTGTAGGAGGTGATTTCACCACCACAGTTAAAAAAAAAAAAGAGCATATATGCCGAAGCATGGGGGCAGGGGTTGAGGGGCGAATTTCCCCTAACATTTGGGTGGATTGCCCCTATGCTTCAGCATATATTTTTTACTTTTTTTTGGCACAGATTGCAACTAAAAAAAAGTTTTTTATTGAGTTAATGTTTTATTGTTACCATTGTTTTTCAGGTATGCCATTCAGCTGCAGCACGTATTTACTTATTTTGACAGCAACAGGGTTTGCTCTCACGATACGTAAATCAGCGACTCCAGCGCTGTAGGAGGTGAATACACCACCTCAGTAGAAAAAAAAACAGTGCATGTATGCCCATCATTAGAAGTGGATGGATGCAGGGCGGTATTTTAATGGTGGGCATACCACCGGTCAATCTCTTTTTTTGTTCAGCCCACAGGCTACATGAAAAAAAAAAAGAAAATTACAATATATTACCAACAAGGACCAGCGACAAACTAGTATGTTGCTAGAATTTGAATGGCTATACTAGAATGGTGCCTGCAGGTTTAGGTATCATCTTGGTATCGTTCTTTTCAGCCGCGGTCAGCTTTAATTGTAAAGCAATCCTAGTGGGTAATTAGCCGCTAGACTGGTTTTACAAGCAGTGAAATGGAGTTTCCCCCTCCTCCCGCCATCTTCCATGGTTTTCTCAGGCTCTCCTGTCCCACAGGGGACCCCGAGAATGTACTCAGGGGTTCCGCCAGCTGACCATAGAGCTGATTGTAGACCAGAATGGCTCCAATCATCTCTATGACCTAAGAAACCGGAAGCTACGAGCATTTCATGACTTTGGTATCGCCGGATATAAACAGCGCCATTGGGAAATTGGGAAAGCATCTTATCACACCGATCTTGGTGTGGTCAGATGCTTTAAGGGTAGGGGAGAGATCTAGCATCTAATAGACCCCAATTTTTTCAAAAAAAGAGTACCTGTTACTACCTATTGCTGTCAAAGGGGTTATTTACATTCCCTGTGATAACAATAAATAATAAAAATGATTAAAAAAAATAAATTAAAGAAAAAGTATAAAAATAGTATAAAAAAGCAAAATAAATAATTTAAAAAATAAATAAATAAAGCACCCCTGTCCCCCCCCCCCCCCCCGTGCTCGCGCAGGAAGGCAAGCACAAGCGTGGTCTTGTGTCGTAGGTAAACAGCAATTGCATCATGCATGTGAGGTATCACCGCCAACATCATATCGAGGGCAGCAATTCTAGCAGTAGACCTCCCATGTAAAACTAAAGTGGTAACCTGTTAAGGCTTTTAAAGGCTTTTTAAAATGTATTGTTTATATTGTTTGACTCTGCTGCGCGGTTGTGGGTAATTTTAAAGCATGTCGTGTTTGGTATCTATGTACTTGGCATTAGGTCATCTTTTATGGTTTACCAAACATGTGGGCAATATAGTGTGTTTTAGTGCATTAAAATTCAAAAAAGTGTTTTTTTCCAAAAAAAATTGCGTTTGAAAAACCGCTGCGCAAATACTGTGTGAAAAAAAATTGCAACACCCACCATTTTAATCTGTAGGGCCTTTGCTTTAAAAAAAATATATGTTTGGGGGTGCAAAGTAATTTTCTAGCAAAACAAGAAATGTTTTCATGTGAACATAAAGTGTCAGAAAGGGCTTTGTCTTCAAGTGGTTAGAAGAGTGGGGAATGCGTGGCATAAGCTTCTAATGTTGTGCATAAAATGCCAGGACAGTTCAAACCCCCCCCCCCCCCCCCAGATGACCCCATTTTGGAAAGTAGACACCCTGTGCTTTTTGCTGATAGGCATGTTGAATCCTTGGAATATTTTATTTTGCCACAAGTTTCGGTAAAATGACAATTCTTTTTTTTTTTCTTTTTTTACACAAAGTTATAACTAAACAATATATTGCTCACACATGCCATGCGTATATGTGGAAATACACCCCAAAATACTTTCTGCTGCTTCTCCTGAGTGCAAGGATACCACATGTATGAGACTTTTTGGAAGCCTATCTGCGTACAGGACCCCAAAAACCAAGCACTGCCTTCAGGCTTTCTAAGGGCGTAAAATGGTGATTTCACTTCCTCACTACCTATCACAGTTTCAGAGGCCATGAAATGTCAAGATAGCGCAAACCCCAACCCCAAATGACCCCATTTTGGAAAGTTGACACGCCAAGGTATTTGCTAAGAGGCATGGTGAGCAGTCTAAACCCCTGTTCTAAATGCATACTGTTATACATGTGGGTCGCTGGCTGGTTGGTAAGTTTGAGCTTGGAAATCTTTTTGTGTTTGTTTGACATACATCACCCTTCTAGTGCTCCTTGCTGCATAGACCAGTTATAGGTGGGGGCAGTGGCCTGTTGTTTCTGTATTGGTTATCACCATCCCCAGTCCCCAGCCCCTTCCTTTGTTTATTTGTTCATCTTGTCCTGCAGTCTTTTTGACCCCTCCCCCAATCCAGGGAATGGATATCTCTGGGATTACTATTTATACTCCACATTCAGGTTGCTCTTACGCAGTGGTATCCAAACTGAGGGCGTGGGCTGGATGCGGCCCTCAGGGCACTATTCTTCAAACTGATATTAGGCATTAACACCAAGGTGAGGTATCATTCCTTCCACTGACAACAAAAGTAGGGCATAACTTCTCTCACTGACACCAACAAAGGGGCACTATTCCTTTCACTGACACCAATGATGGGGCACTATTGCTTTCACCGACACCAACGATGGGGCACTATTCCTTCCATTGACAGCAAGAATCAGGCAAAATTCCTCTGACTGATCAAAATGATGGTGCACTATTCCGCTCACTAATACCAATGATGGGGCACTATTGATTTTTGTATTGAAAAGAATCAAGCAAATGATTTTAAACAAAAGTAAAAAAAAAAAACATAGTACAAAACGTCAACAGAAATCCAAGGAATACACATCCATGTTCAGAATATTTACAATATATACATAGTCCACTACGAACACATTTTTAGTAAACTATTTACATAAAGCAGCAGAGAGAGCCTAAGAGGCACAACCCATCACCTATGTACGCAGCCATTTGTCAAAAATTAATCCAAAAAAATAATAATCTAGGGTGATAAGAGACAGACAGCCACACCCGGGAAAGAGACTCCTGGCAGTCAAGGAGGCTTGAAACCCCTCCACGCCTTCAACCAAGCCCCCTGACTCCGCTTGTCTCTCTCAAGCACCCGAATCGTCTCCACCTCATGCAAAATGTCATACACCACCTGAACAGGAAGGATTTTATGCCGAATGCAGACCTGACACCGTGCGTTCCAGGTGAAATAACGGACTACTAGGCTAACTAAAAAAAGTGTATCCAAACAAAAAACCCCACCAGTATTGAATGCTCTGTACACCCACTCAGCATAACCCAGCCTGGAGAGGAAAGGAACACCGAGGGCCCGCCCCACCTGTTTGTACACCTCTATGTTAAAAGGGCAATGAAGCAGAAAATGGTCCATAGTCTCCTCCTCACCTGTACACTCCTCCCGAGGACAGCTACGATCAAACCCACTGCGGAATTTCAAATTGCCCCGAACATAGAGCCTCCCATGGAAGCACAACCAGGCCAGATCCCTAAATTTAGGGGGTACTCTGTCCAAATTAATAAGTCTTAACCCTGCCCTCAAAACTGGGCCTGGGCAATCCCTTAAGGCCAGTGGGTCATGAAAGACTTCGCTCAAGACACGACTCATAAGGACTTTTCTCGGAACCGATCTGAGATCTTCAGCCGACAATCGCCACTGCCGTAGTAACTTCAGGCACGGAGCGACATAGGCTGGTAGCTTACCAAGATGACCCCTTCTTCCCAAAGTCGTAGAAAAGGCCTAAACCAAGATCTAAATATGCCTACCTATCCAGGAGGTTCCACTGCAAGCATATTACCAATGTTAAACTTGAGAAAAAGCAGTGAAAAGAAAAGAACTGGGTTGACCATACCTAAGCCACCCTCCCTCCTGGATAGATAGGTGACATTCCTCTTGATGGGGTTCAGTCTGTTCCCCCACAACATCTGGAAGAACACACTACTGACCCTAGCATAGAGAGACACTGGCAAGATGCAATTTCCAGTCTGCCTTCCCAGTTTTTGAGGCCATAATCGGCAGGTCCAAATTCAATGCCTAGAATCTTAATTCTTTCCTGGGGCACTGGAAAGGTGTTCGGGAGATCAAACCCCTCACCTTCCTTTCCCATCCAGAAAACTTCACTCTTTTCCTGATTGATCTTGGAGCCTAATGCTTAGGAATACCGTGATGTCAGAGAGACCACCTCCTCTGCTTCATCCGCCCCAGTGACAATCACCGACACATCGTCCGCATAGGCAACAACCCTCAAAGGTGGCTCACCCGGGAGCCCCACTGGCACCCCACACAACATGCTGCTCTCTAGCCTCGTGATGAAGGGGTCGATTGCAAACACATAGAGCAGGGGACTCAGGGGACAACCCTGGCGCACTCCGCAGCCAACCTCAAAGGACTGCCCAACCCAACCATTAACAAGAGGAAAGCTTTCTGCCCCCTTATACAAGACTTTTAACCAATCGACAAAACCAGCCGGCAGACCGTACTTACTAAGGAGCAACCACAGGTACTCATGGTTAACACGATCAAAAGCCTTTGCCTGATCCAATGTCAGCAAATACTTTTCCCAGCCTGCAGCCCTGCACCGCTCCAAGGCCTCCCGGACAGCTAAAACCGCTGTGAAGGTGCACCTACCCAGGACCGAACAGTGCTGATGGCGAGAAAGCAAAGACTGCTACTGACGATAGGCGCCAGAAAATGATCTTTGCCAGTATCTTTCTATCGACATTAAGAAGGCTGATGGGGTGCCAATTCTCAATCATCGAAGGATCTTTACCTTTTGAAAGAAGAATCACAGCCGAGTGCCTCAAGGAGAAAGCACCCCCTCAGCAAGGCAACTGTTAAAAACCTCTACCAAATGTGGGGCCAGAATAGACTTAAAAGCTTTGTAAAACTCAGCCGTCAAGCCATCCGGTCCAGGTGACTTTTTGATGGCAAGCTCTTCAATTGCCCTCATCACCTCTTCAACTGTGATCTCCTCTGTCAAATTCATCACTGGAACTATTTAGACCTGGAGTAGAGTCCAAAAAGCTATCCATCTTGTCACGGTCAAGCTCTTTCCTCCCAAGAAGGTCAGCATAAAAGGACCTCACGACCTCCAGAATCCCTGACCTGGACTTTGTCAAGGAACCTGTACTGTCCTTAAGGCCAACGACCGTTTTAACAGCTACACTTTGTTTTCAGTTCTGGTAAGGGTCGGGCGAGTGGTACTTCCCATAGTCCCTCTCCAGAACCAAAGAGGCATGCCGGTCATATTGACACTTCCTGAGAAGGAGTTTCACTTCGGAGATTGCCCCAGGATCTCCTCCTCTCGAGACAAGAAGATCCAGCTTCCTCCGTAAACATTGGTAGGTTATGTATTTATTAAACTGTTTTCTATTGGCTAGGTCCCTGAAGAATCCAGCGATCCTCTTTTTGGTCAGCTCTCACCACTCAGCCTATGTACACAAGAAAGAAAAAACAAGCAGCGCAAGTCCCATTGTTCATAATATATCAATGCTATCAGCAAAAATGTCCTTTAGAGCAAACCGCTCTTTGTGAGATATATACAGTCTATATACAGGGCAGCCTTTTGAGGGGAGGTGAAGCAGCTCCAGATATGCAAAAGAAGAAAAACAGGAAAAGGCGCCTCTTAGTAAAACTGTATTTTTAATGATAACATTCCATTAAAGCCACTCACATGTAAAACTTAGTTGGTCCGGCGTAGGAAGCCTCAGTATAGCTATACAGGATTGCGTCCTCCTATGTCACATAGTCACACTCCTTCTCCTGCTGCTGGCCGGTCTGTGTAGCGCGGACTTCCGGGATTCAGTGAGACTCCGGAACGAGGCTTGGACATCCGCCGAGCAGTCGATAGGAGGGCTGGGACGATGTAAAACTTAGTTGGTCCGGCGTGGGAAGCCTCAGTATAGCTATACAGGATTGCGTCCTCCTATGTCACATAGTCACACTCCTTCTCCTGCTGCCGGCCGGTCTGTGTAGCGTGGACTTCCGGGATTCAGTGAGACTCCGGAACGAGGCTTGGACATCCGCCGAGCAGTCGATAGGAGGGCTGGGACAATTAAGAGTGTGGCCTCTGTAGTAAAATAATGATGTAGGCAAAGTTACATGTACCATCATCCAGGAATGAATAATTTGGGCAAAATTGGGAGCCTGATCCCCAGTCAGGCGACCAAGAGAATGGGGGGCGTATTGGACTATTGCGGTACAGTACACAAAACAATATAGAAAATATATCAATAATATAAAAGTGTAATCAATTTTATTGATGCAAAGGACAAATCATAGGTAGTACATTAAAACACAATAAAGACTGAATAAAATCAATAGAGTCATGAGTTTGCAGTAAGGCACTTGATCTCAGAAATATTCCTCGACTAGTTTCGCGGGTGAAACCGCTTCGTCAGGAGGGAATCTGAAGATAGCAAGTTCTGACTAAACAGTCTAAACCTAACAATACAGAAAAGGTACAATGAGATTACACAGAAAAAATATATATAGAATTGATAATATTGCAGCATCAGAGTAGACAATGTAATAAATTGGGGGGGGGGGAAAGGGGAGGGACAGTCTGCTTACCCATGTTCCAATAGACCCCGAACGCAGGGCTTCTCCAACCAAAGTCATCTCCCACGGCGACCCGGGGGAGCTGCAAAGATGACGGGGATAATAAGAATAAAATTGATAATAAGGTAGTTGGATATGTAAACTTGCCAGGGGGAGCTAGTGATATAAATGGTAGGAGGAGTTGATACTTAGGTGAGAGTGTACAGAGTGATGAGGTGAATTGCATAATGTACACATTGGGTGAAAGTAGTGCATGGGAATGTGAGACAACAGCAAGAGAAAATGGTAGGCAGGTGGGAAGGTGTTGGATAGGGTGAAGGGAGGTGAATGAGGCAGAAGGTGATGATTTAAAGCCAAAAGTGAGAGTGAGGCGTGGGAACGAAGAGGAACCCTAGGATGGGGTAGAAAAGGGGGGGGGGGGGAAGGGAAGGGGGAGAGGAGGGGGGGGGGGGAAAGGAGAGGGAAGGGGGGGTGAAAAGGAGGGGAAGGGAAGGGAGAAAAAAAGGGGGGGGGGGAAGGGGGGGGGGGAAACAGGGAGGAAGAAGGGAGGGGGGAGAGAAGGGAAAAACGGGAAGGTAGCAGTCAGGGGAGGGGTGGGGGGGGCAAATAGTAGGGTGTGAAAAAATAAGGGGAAATAATACCTGGTGCTGATGTAAACATATGAGGGTGCCAGAGAAGGTACTCTACACGGAGTCGGTATCGTGCCGGGCCAGAAAAGAGGTAGTTTGCAAAGCGGGTAACAGGCGGAGGCATATTGGCGTATTCGCCCATGCCTGGAGTATCTGGAGGGGAAGGCAAGGTTAGGATATAACCACTGCTGGTGCCCAAGGGTACAGGACTAGGGTAAAAGATAGGATAAGAATTCCCCTCTAACTTACAAGGTTGTGGCCATGATGCACGATCCCCCGAACCAAGAGCCGACCGTCACCAAACAGGCAAAGCCTGCTATATGAAGCTCCCAACCCAATGACACTGACCACACGCCGGACGGCGCCGGCGCGTGACGTCACAGGGTCAGAGGTCCCACACAGCGCGCGCGCGAGGAGATCGCGCTCACGCACATGCGCACTTACCCTTAGGCAGACAGGGACAGGTCCCAGCCAGGACAAGTGCAAGAGGGGGGGGGCGGCCCTGTGTCAGAGACCGGCCCCTCCGCCAGGGATCTCACCGAGTCGCCGCAGGGAAGCATGGGGGGAGGGCCAAGCACCGGCTTATCGCTATGGAACAAAGGGGAAGCAGAGGATCCCAGTAAAAAACACTTGAACGCAATTAATAATACAAACAATAATAAGGCATAATGTGGAGGGCTGGGACGCTGGAACGCAAATCCAGGTGTATTTGCTGTACTGCCATAAAGCAACGCGTTTCGGAGCATGCGCACTAGAGTGTTCCGGAGTCTCACTGAATCTAACTAAGTTTTACATCGTCCAAGCCCTCCTATCAACTGCTCGGCGGATGTCCAAGCCTCGTTCCGGAGTCTCACTGAATCCCGGAAGTCCGCGCTACACAGACCGGCCGGCGGCAGGAGAAGGAGTGTGACTATGTGACATAGGAGGACGCAATCCTGTATAGCTATACTGAGGCTTTCCACGCCGGACCAACTAAGTTTTACATGTGAGTGGCTTTAATGGAATGTTATCATTAAAAATACAGTTTTACTAAGAGGCGCCTTTTCCTGTTTTTCTTCCTCACCACTCAGCCTTGCTGCTACAAAAGTCCAGGATGGTCACCTGAGCCTGAAAGAATTCCTCAAAGGATTGTCTAACATGTTCTTCCTTGAGTAGGGTCGAATTCAATCTCCAGATGCCTTTACCCCTCTGAGGGGCGTCTGAAGCATTCAGGACCACAGATAGCATACAGTGATCAGAGAACTCTACTGCCTGCACCACTGGGGGGTGAGAAAGCAGAGGTCTCCTTAAAAAAACAACCTATCTATTCTACTCTGACTACTACCTCGATAAAAGGTGAACCCGGTGTCATCCGGGAGGTGCTTAACGTGCACATTCACAAGACCAGCATCCCTAACCATACTATTTAAAAAAACGCTATCATATGCTAGCCTGTCCTTGAAGTCCTTCCTGTCCTTGGGCCTAGTTACTGTATTAAAGTCACCTCCAAAGACCACTTGCCGGGATGTAAAAAGAAATGGCTTGATCCTTGTAAAAAGGCATTTCCTGTCCCACTTTGTGTGCGACCCATAAACATTAATTAGGCGCAGGTCCTGCCCTCCCACAAGGACGTCTAAGGCTGGCCATACACCTATAGATTATCTGCAGATTTTCTATGGTTAGATGGAAAAAGTGGGAGATTCCTCCATCCACACAGTTTAGCGAACATGGAGAGATCTGTTGCACATTTTCTATCTAACTATCTATCTATCTATCTATCTATCTATCTATCTATCTATCTATCTATCTATCTATCTATCTATCTATCTATCTATCTATCTATCTATCTATCTATCTAATCTATAGGTGTATGGCCAGCTTAAGACCATACATCTCCCAATCTCCACCTCAATAACCCACCGGACAGTTACCATGCCGGTTTTAAACAACACCGCCACACCGCCATAAGGCTCGGCCGCAAGAGACCAGTAAAATGGACCATACCTCCACTCTCTCTTGGCCATATGAATATCTGCCAAGGAGGTGAGCCTAGTCTCTTGCAAAAATAAAACTTCAGCATCTAATTGGCTGAACAAAAAGAAGGCCATAGAACGAGCTCTTACTGACTTAATGCTGGCGACATTTATTGTCACCACTTTTAAGGGAGGGGGAACCGCCATTTGGGTTATTGGGTGGATTGCTTCTTAGCTCCCCTCTGCTGCTGATCACCAGAAGCCTCTCTCTTTCTTGAGGCCGCCTCAAACTCCATTTCAGAATCGGAACTTCACTCCGAAGAAGCTCCAGATGAGGAAATATCCCACTTAGAGGACCTATGATGGTTGGGGACAGGCACTGGAGCCCGTTCCATCCTCACCGCCTGCTTCTTCCGCTTCCCAACCTTCCTTCTCTCCTCCAGGTACTGCAGGTCAGCTTCAGAGATGTCCTCATCTCTTATTTTTGTCTTTGATGTCTTTACAGAAGACTTCTTTACAGAGAAAGAAGCAACCTTTTTAGTACATGCTACCACTCCTGGTGGGGGGGGTTGCTCCCTTTGAGTCAGACTTAGGAGGGGTAGACTCCTGGGGGGGAACTGACTCGGGGGGCACAGACTTGGAAGGTTCTGACACAAGAGGAGAGGTACAGTAGGCAGGGGGGACACAGAGACAGATAGAGAAGGAATACTTACAGACACAGGAGGGGTGGCCACAGGAACTGGAGAGGGATCCTGAACAGGACCAGGGGAGTCGGTCACCGCAGAGGAGGATGGTACACCAGGGGCCTCACCCTCCATCCTGTCCAGCCTTGACAAGTCATCTAGTACCTCCTTCGCCATATTGTGCCAGGCTTCAGGACGTCTGCTATAGGGGTGGCCAAGGCGCAGGCACAGGTTGCACCTGATCATCTCGGTGCAGTCCTTGGCCATATGACCCTGACCCCGACACACTGAACATATGAACAGGAGGAGCTCAAATGCCCTTTTCTCCACAGCGGTGACACAGCTTCGGCTGACCAGGGTAGAAAATAGTCATCCTATCCCTCCCTATAAAAGCTGAGGAGGGCAGGTGACGGACAACATTCCCATCCCTGGCCAACCTGACTGTAACCGACCAACCCCCAGTCCAGATGTTACGTTCATCAAGTATTTTATCGGGTTTAGTCAATACCTCACCATAATTCTTTAACCAGACCTCTAAATCTCGAGCAGGAACACTCTCATTAGTGAGAATAATTGTGATTTTTTTCACTGTAGACCTTTGTGAAACCGCAACTGGGGCCAGACCTTCCCATTCGGGTCTTGACCTGCACCGAGCCTCATATCGCTCCCAGAACAGGTCAAGACCCTCTGGCCTGGTGAAACTAATAGTATATTCCCGGCTCCCAGCAACATGTATTAGGGCATACAGATCGTTTGCCCCAAAACCCATCTCCAAAATCATGTCCACCACTGCACGCCGTGCTGGAGGGATTGCACCACCTTCCCATTTAAGAATCACTACATTTCGTCTTGGACCCCCAGCAGAAGCCAGAGACCCAAGACCAGATCCTGGGGTGCTCAAAGTGGTAGGCTGCAGGGGGAAAACCCGCTTGGTGGTGGAGCTACCAGGAGCAGAGCGTACCACCTGAGCAAATGTAGGCTTATCAGGACCAAGGCCCCACAGTGATGTCACATTAGTCTGTACATTACAATTATTATTATTATCTGCTTGAACGGAGTTGGTAGGACTGTCCATCACGTACTGGGATAATTTTTTATCAGTCACACACACATTCACATTCCCATCAGGAATAGTCACAGTTTCTGATGCAATACCAGCTGTCTCCTGAAGCTGTGCTGTAGAGTTTTCAGCAGCTGTGGGGCAAACAGCTTTAGACTCAGCTAAAGGGGGGTTAATTGGTTCTGCTGAATCTTGCAGTTCCTCTGCAGGAATGTCATTTTTTAAATGCATTTTTTGCTGTACTGCAGCATCAGCAGGCACAACATTGCTACACATGGGATTAGCAGCCTGATTGTCACTGGGCACATTGTCAGTATCAGTCACAGTGTTCACAAAAACAGTTTTATGCACCACATGGGGCTTGACAGGCTTTACCTTGTCAGGCACATTATCAGTAATGTCCTCCTCATGAAACACCAGCTGATCTTCCCGCATAGGAGACTCCATTACCTGGATTACCCTCAGCATGCCTCCTGAGTCCTGGGCAGGCATGGGGCTGCTTACCTCTCCCTGAGGGGGTAGGGGGTCTGAACTGGGGGTCTCCTCCTCCACCTCCATTTTTGTCATCCTGGCAAACCTTCGGTCATTGCAGAATTTTTCCTTAAAGGACCCATCTTTGCCTTCCATCATGACCACAATGGTTTCTTGGTGTTCAACCCGGACCTTGGCCAGTTGGATCTCCGGATCCATGGACCCACGTTTCTGGCTATGCAAGCCCTCACGCTGCCTTCTCAAGCACTTCAGCTCCGCTCTCAGTTTATAGAGCTTGTCTCTTTCCCTATTCAGGGCCTTTATCACGGCCACCACTCGCTCCTGAATTGCCTCTGAGCCTTCACCCTCACCAAGGACAGAAAGATCACAAGCCATGGCTTGTACAGGGGCAGGCATGTTACCTGATGGCCCAGGAGATGGCTGAGAGCTTCAAGCAGGAGAGGCCCCGCTGGCCTCCATGGCTTCACCAGAAAGGGGCCAGGAGAGCTGGGAGAGATTTCACCACCACTCCCCTCTCACACGGATCACCTGGAGCAGCTTCAGAGACACCTTCCTCCTGACACACCTGTGCTCCAATGATGAGTGGGGCACTAGTCCTCCCACTGACACCAACTAGAGATGTGCATGACGGAAAAATGTGTTTCATTTCGCATTTATTCGATACGTTAATAATTTTGTTATAATTCGTATATTCGGATATTTGTTATTTTCACATTAAATCAAAAATTTATTTGAAATTCGAAAATGAATTTGGATTTGAGATGGAAACATATTGCAATAAATACAGTAAGGTATAGAAGTAAAATAAGATGATGATTGCTACTGTTTTTCAAGAATATAATAGAAAAGAACAGAATAGAATAAAAAATAAAAGAATAGAAAATAAAGAAATAGAATATAATAGAAAATATTCTATTCTATTCTTTTATAATATATCCTTTTCTATTCTATTCTTTTATTTTCTATTCTATTTTGTTTTATTCTATTCGAATCCCTTATTTTCCATTCTATTCTATTTTATTTAAATTATATTCTCTTTTATTTTATTCTTTTCTATTTAAATTATATTCTATTCTGTTTTATTCTATTCTATTACTTTATTTGCTATTCTAATTTACTCTAATCTAGTCTGTTTTATTTTCTGTTCTTTTACTTTCTATTCTCTTCTGTTTTATTCCATTATTTTCTATTCTGTTCTATAAAGCAGCCAAAGAAGGAGCAGTCATCTTATTTTATACCTTACTGTATTTATTGTATTTATTGCAATATGTTCCCATTTCAAATACATTTTTTAATTTGTTTTTCGAATTCGGATAGATTCGTTTCATTGTAATTTTTTTCTGATTAGTTAAAATTCATTACTGTTGTTATTCGGAAATTCGGATGCATCAGAAACTAAAATTTCATCCAAATTTCGAATTAAACAAACCGCACATGTTTAACAACAACGATGGGGCACTATTGCTCCTACTGACACCAATGAAGGAGGAACTATTCCCCCCACTTACACCAATGATGGGGCACTATTTCTCCCACTTACACCAATGATGGGGCACTATTCCTCCCATTGATGCCAATGATGGGGCACTAATTCTCCCACTTACACCAATGATAGGAAACTATTCCTCCCACTTACATCAGTGATGGGGCATTGTACCTCCCACTTACACCTATGATGGGACACTCTTCCACCCACTTTCACTTATGACAGGGCACTCTTTTACCCACTCACACCAATGATGGGGCACTATTCCTCCCACTGATGCCAATGATGGGGCACTAATTCTCCCACTTACACCAATGATAGGAAACTATTCCTCCCACTTACACCAGTGATGGGGCATTGTACCTCCTACTTACACCTATGACGGGACACTCTTCCACCCACTTTCACTTATGACAGGGCACTCTTTTACCCAATCACACCAATGATGGAACACTCTTCCGCCCACTTATACTAATGATAGGGCACTATTCCTCCCACTTGCAACAATGATGGGGCACTCTTCCTCCCACTGATACCAGTAATGGGGCACTATTCTGAGAGTGCAAAATCTTGCGCACCTGTGCATGGTAGCCAATCAGCGTCTAACTTCAGGTTCTTCTGGTAAGCTTAGACAAACAAAAAACTGGAAGCTGATTGGTTTCTATGCAGGGCTACACCGGATATTGCATGCTCCATTTTTAGGAATTTACCCCCCCCCCCCCATGTGTCATTCACCTGAAGGAAGCTGGTTACAAACACCAACTGCTAATAATCCTCAAGCAAACTGGACAAAGGTGACAAATTACACCGATTGCCTTGAATAGGATATTTGCTAAACTGCACATGGTCTACCTACCCAACCTCAATATCTGTAATAAGTTATTTATAGAGATTTGAATAAATCCATTAATCAAACCTTTTCCTTAAATTAATATGCAGGTTCACCCATAAAAATATATGCCTGCTGGCTTATGTAGCACTGGTTGAGAGCACTGGTGTAGGCAATACAGGACTAGCAGGAAGAAGTGATGTATATGGTATAACGGAGAGCAAACTGGAGGGGAATTGAGAAAGGTTGTAGGTTGCCTGTATTCTGTAGATGGTAAAGGATTTGCCGGGAGAGGTGATGTACATTGCATGTAGTACAGTAGGGAGGGGGCTGCTGAACTGCAGAAGAGGGGAGGGGTCACGTTCAGCTCTAAGATGCAGAAACTGCTGCTACCGAAGGCATAGAAAATGGTGCATTTGTAATGAATACAGCATCTTGGGATCAAGGTAAGATACAGGATGTTATTGTAACATAATAATGTATTACTTTAGTCTGCAGGATGTGCTCATGATAGAAGAACCAGCTATATATAGACAACTTTTGGATTCACATCATTAAAATAAAATAGGCGATGAGTTCTGGATCAAATATCTGTATAGAAGGAGGTGGAGATAGGTTCCTAATGATTAGATATCAATACAGGGAGGAGGTGGTTCAAGAGCTTGATATTCACATGCACTGGAGAAGGAGAAGGAGGAAGAGGACATATCTCATGTCAGATATTGTATGTGTATAGTAAAAGGAGAATTTAGATTTACAGTCAGAGATGCATGTGAAGGATTCTAGCTAAGGTATGCATAGAGAGAAAAATATTCATGGTCTAGATGTACATTTAGACAGGAGAGGACAATTGCTGGGCCAGTTCTTCTGCAGATGAGGAGGTGAGTTGTCTGTGTGTGTGTGTCCAAGGTTCTAAAAAAATGTATAGAGCTAGATTTAGGATCAGATACTGTATACAGAGCAAGACCTAATTTCTACATATGTCTTTGCCAAAAGGATGATGTGACTTTTAGGATAGAGATATGTAGGAGATGGGCTCCAGATAAGGCATAGCTCCTAACTGTCCTTGATTTCGAGGGACTATCCCTGATTTGGAACAATGTCCCTCTGTCCCTCATTCCTTCTCATTTGTCCCTCATTTTGGTCTGATCTATTTAGTTGTATATAAAATACACTGTTTATCTTTCAAAAAGTGTTTCCCAGTGCTAAACCTTTCATCTAAATTCTAAATTGCTACATTTGTAAATTTTAAAAGCCAATATAAAGGAATAGTAGTGGTAAACAAAAGCCCTTGTGGATTTAATTAACCTTTTGTTTCTGGTTAATTCTCCTTTAAGGGGGTGTGGCAGGGGGCGTGTCCTGTGCCTACATACGTTTGCTAGTAGGTGTCCCTCATTCCCATCTCAAAATGTTGGGAGGTATGGATAAGGTGTAAAGTGCAGAATACTGAAGACCGTATACCTAGGTAATGAAAGAAACAAGTCTTAAGCCCTGTATCAGACTGAAGGCCATTCCTCTTGAGAAAAAGGAGACAAGTCCTAGGTCCTGTATCAGAATGTAGACCATGTGATTACTGAATGAAAGAAACAAATCATAGTTTCTTTATGAGACTGGAAACCAAATATCTATGGAATGAAGGAAAGAAGTCCTAGGTCCCGTATCATACTAGAGACCATGGGGGTGATTTAAGCCCCTTTCACACTGGGGCGGTTTGCAGGCGCTATTGCGCTAAAAGTAGTGCCTGCAAACTGACTCGAAACACCCGCTGCTGTCTCTCCAGTGTGAAAGCCCCGAGGGCTTTCACACTGGAGCGGTGCGCTAGCAGGACGGAAAAAAAAGTCCTGCTAGCAGCATCTTCGGAGCGGTGTATACACCGCTCCTGCACCGCTCCTGCCCATTGAAATTAATGGGACAGCGCGACTATACCGCCGGCAAAGCGCCTCTGCAGAGGCGCTTTGAGGTGGTTTTAAACCCTTTCTCGCCCGCTAGCGGGGGTAAACCACCCCGCTAGCGGCCGAACACCGACGGTAAAGCGGCGCTTTACCGCTGACGCTGCCCCCGCCCCAGTATGAAAGGAGCCTTAAGAACAAGGCACTGCAACAGTTCATACATTAATTGGTGCACCGGAAAAGTCATTAATTGAACGTGCGAACCGGCGCACATTGAAGCGCAAATAATTTGTTCTCCTTTCTTTCCCTTTTTTCTCTCTCTAATTTCTTCGGGGTTTTTTTCCCCCCTATCCCTCTCTCTAGCCAAGTTTCAAGTTCTCTCTCTTATTCTTTCTCTCCCTTTTTTTTTGTTCCTCACCCTCTTTTCCTCTCCCTTCTGTGTATTCTCTATTTTTTTTCCTTCTCTTACTCCTTGGTGGGGGGGAATGGGATCAGTGGCAGTGCCGGGGGGAGTTCTGATCAGCCAACTTAGGTGCTCTTGATCAAGGTCATCTGCTGATCTGAGAACTGTAGTGGGAACTTTTAATAGCAACTATAATCACAGGTAGTGTTACTGTGTCTCAGACTTTGTGGTGTCTCGTAGCAGTGACACCTATGCCGAAATCAGGAGATAGGGTCTTCTCCAGCCCCTCCCACTTCACATTCCTCCCCAGTCAGCTGACCTCTAGTCTCTGTTCCCCAGCCATGCCGTGAACCGAATGGGCGGCTGCGAAGAGGCTGAGTGCGCGGCCGCGGGCTCCAGGAACAGCCCAGCTGGGCGGCCACAGGCTCCAGGGACAGCCCTGCTGAGCGGCCGCAGAAAAGGCTGGGAGAGTAGTGCTTGCTTCAGGAACAACCCAGAATTCGGTGACCCCTGGCAAATCATTACTTGACCCCCAGGTTGAGAACCACTGATCTAAATGGTTTCCCCATTAGGTAAATTGCACTCTAGCATTTTGCTGTGTACACCCCAAATTATTAGGTATCTTGGACTTTGGGGTTTATTTACTAAAGGCAGATCCACTTTGCACTACAAGTGCACTTGGAAGTGGAGTTGCTGGAGATCCAAGGGGGACATGCAAGGAAAATAAAAAAACAGCATCTTTGCTTCTACTTGATTGGATGATAAAATCACCAGTGCTTCCCCTCAGATTTACAGCGAGTACACTTGAATTGCAGAGTAGATTTGCCTTTAATAAACACCAAAATACCTAATAATTTGGGGTGTACACA
Organism: Lithobates septentrionalis; assembly: GCA_037952835.1. NCBI lineage: Eukaryota > Metazoa > Chordata > Amphibia > Anura > Ranidae > Lithobates > Lithobates septentrionalis. Next base: position 3,925,149 of record JBBDGP010001018.1, on the reverse strand, counting down.
ACAAAGGGCTAAAGTGCAATTTGCCTAATGGGGACACTAGTTAGATTGACCTGTGTGTCCCCAAGGAAAGACATTGGTAGGGTTTTACCCTCACTTCCTGTTTGGCTATGTGACAGGAAGTGAAGCCAATTTTCAGAAAAGGGACACAAAACCCAACCTAAAAAAGACAAGCAGGGATTCTAACACTTACTTAGTTTCCCTCAAATGCCCACAATTAGAATAGGATTGTCTTGAGCTAGATTTTAGCTCAGTGCTCTAAATCAGTGGTTCTCAACCCTGTCCTCAAGTACCCCCAACAGGCCATGTTTGCAGGTTTACCTTCATCTGGCACAGGTGCTTTAAATCAGAGTCAATGGCTTGGTATTTTGGACAGCTATTTAGCCAAGATAAATTCCCAAAACATGTCCTGTCCGGGGTACTTAAGGACTGAAACTGAGAACCACTGCGCTAAAATGGAAAATTGAATACTTATCTCCATGTAATTTTCCTTTCCTGGTGCCTATCCATGGCAGCATACGCACAATCCATGTGTATGCTACCATGAAGGCACCAGGAAAGTAACTTTTAGACAAATCACATCTTTCTTTGTTTTGCCATGCCAATCAACCTAGTTAAGCTGTAGCTGTTAAATCTGTTGCATGAAAATTGTTTGGGGGGGGGGGGGGGGCAGAGAGTGCAAAATGCATTACTTGGATTGAGCATGCATCTGCAAAACAAATTATTAACAAAACACATAAAACATAAAAACTTGCTACAAATTTTATTGGTCAACAAAACAGGACTTGGAAAAGAGCAACAAAAGCAAAAAAACACATGTATGTTAATTTGAGACACTAATGCCACGTACACACGACCAGACTTTCCAGCAGAAAAGGTCCGACAGAATCATTCCATCGGACATTCCGATCGTGTGTGGGCTTCATCGGACTTCTTCTTTTGAAAATTCTGACGGACCTGGAAATAGAACATGTTTTAAATCTTTCCGATGGAATCAATTCCTATCGGGAAAACCGTTCGTCTGTATGCTATTCCGACGGACCAAAAACGACGCAAGAGCAGCTATTGGCTGCTGGCTATTGAACTTCCTTTTTTCTCTAGTCCCGTCGTACGTTATCGCATTCTAAACGATCGGACTTTGGTCTGAACGTGTGTAGGCAAGTCCGTTTCAGCGGAACTCCGTTGAAAAAACCGTCAGAGTTCATTCCGACGGAAAAACCGGTCCTGTGTACGAGGCATAACAGAATATTGTTTTGAGGTCTGACCATTTTGCAGAGGAAATTAACAGGAGTTAAAAGGACTGCGCCCACAAAAGGACAATCTCTTAAGGATTTAAACACACACACGTACGTATAGAATGCTATCTAGAAGCTTTATATAACATAGGTTTGTGTGCTAATGAGGCAATTGAAAACACATGCACAGTCCATGAAACACACAAAATTGAAGTTCACCCAATGTAGAGACAGAACTTCAAAGTGGTTACACCTGTTAAGGATGTCCTTAAATTACTAACCCAAAAAATACATTCTCTGAGCATGCCCAGAAAAATCCAAGTGCTGTTCACACACAAAAGGCACAAAAAAACAAAGTCCCTGAGCATGCCTAGAACAACCCAACTGCAGCTAGCACAAAATAAGCCACACCCCTGTCCACAATTAAGCACATCATACAGCATGCTACAAAATTACAGATGGGACAAACACTCCCTGGTCCAGGGGGGCAAACAAAGAGCCCAACATGGGCAAAAGTTATACAACAAATACCATTACAGTCTATGGGAACTGACTTGTTAATTTTGCTAGTCCCCACTTGGCTGGCTTATATTCTAGTTATTGGCCTTAAAATTGGTATGGGGGCCCAGGACCCACCCTGAGGGACATATATCAATATCACCAATTTGGACAACACCAAAAACGAAAAAAGGAGAAGTGCCTTTAAAAATGCAAAATTGCTGAAAAGCTAGTAACTTGGGGGGGGGGGGGGCTTATTCTGCCTGTAGAGTGGTGCATCTGTAGTATGTATCCAAAATGCTGCTTCAAAGATGTGCGGCTTTAGAGAAAACTTACAAATCTGCATTGCAGCTGCAAGATTTTAACCTAAAACAAAAAATAGCCTGCCCCCCCCCAATACATGCAAGGCCATTTGGGTCTGTTGAGGCTTAAAATGAGAACCCCCACGTGAAAATTACCATCCCAAACTAAAAACATATTGTGCCCCTCCCAAACACTAGCAAACCCCTAACCAAACACCAACCAAGCCAGCCCATGAAAGGGGGGTGGATGCTTGGGGCAGGAGGGGCTCAGGCACCCCAAAAGTCAACCACCTTGTTCCCATATTCAGGGGGACAAGGGCCTCTTCCACACAACCCTAGACTGGGGTTGTGGGGGGGGGGGCTGCAGACAGGGGGCTTTACAGAATGTGGAAAAGCCCTTTAAACTAGTGGGTACAAGATACAAGAGGCTTTCTCTGAAAAAGTTACTTTCTTATTCTATTTTCGGCACATTTGTTACTTGGGCAGTTGTTACTAAACTTCCTCACATCACCCCATAAGATTGGCACCTCCATCTTCTGTCAATATTGATTTGGAGATGCCATGCGCCATGTCCATAGTGGCACACAGATTGCATTCTTCTGTGTGCCGAGATTGCTATAGTAAATGGGGGATTTGCGCTCTGTTACCGGCGCACCATTTCGTAAATATGGAAACGTGCGTTGCGCCTTGCCGTGCGCCTCTACTGATGGTGCACAGCTTTTTTAAATCACCCCCATGTATCTATGGAATCAAGTAGACAGGTCCTAGGTCAAATATCTGACTGGAGACCATTGGGTTGGTTTACTAAAACTGGAGAGTGCAAAATCTGGTGCAGCTGTGCATGGTAGCCAATCAACTTCTAATTTCAGTTTGTTCAATTAGGCTTTGACAAAAAACCTGGAAGCTGATTGGTTTCTATGCAGAGCTACACCAGATTTTGCTCTCTCCAGTTTAATAAATCAACCCCCATATGTCTAACTCCTGCATCAGACCAGAAACAATGGGGGAATTTACTAAAACTGGAGCAGACAGAATCCAGAGCAGCTGTTCGTAGTAACCAGTCAGCTTCTAGCTTAGCTTGTCCAGCAGAGTTTTGAAACTGAAAATTAGAAGCTGATTGGCTGTTGCCATGCACAACTGCTCCAGTTTTAGTAAGTTCCTCTCAGTAAATGTCCTAGGTCCAGACTGAAGATCATACATCTACTGAAAAATGGAGCCAAATCCAAGCTCCTATATAAGACTGGACACCTTATATTTATGGATTGAAGGAGACAAGTCATAGGTCCTGAAACACAGTGGGGACAATATATCAATGGAATGAAGGAGACAAGTCCTAGCTCCTGAATCACACTGGGGACCATACATTCACCGACATTTCATTAAGTACACCTTGCTTGTACCAGGTTGGACCACCTTTTTCCTTCAGATCTGCCTTAATTCTTTGTGGCATAGATTCATCAAGGTGTTGGAAACATTTCTCAGAGATTTTGGTTCTTATTGACATGATAGCATCACGCAGTTGCTGCAGATTTGCCGGCTGCACATCCATGATACAAATTTCCCGTTACAGCACATTCCAAGGGTGCTCTATTGGATTGAGATCTGGTGACTGTGGAGGCCATTGGAGTACAGTGATCTCATTGTCATGTTCAAGAAACCAGTGGTGAGATGATTTGAGCTTATCCTCAAATCCTGCTGGAAATAGCCATCAAAAAATGGCAACACTGTAGTTATTAAGGGATGGACATGGTCAGCAACAATATTCAGGTAGGCCGTGGCATTTGAACAATGCACAATTGGTACTAAGGGGCCCAAAGTGTGCCGAGAAAATATCCCCCACACCATTACGCCAGCCTGAACCATTGATACAAGGCAGGATGAATCCATGCTTTCATGTTGTTTACGCCAAATTCTGACCCTACCATCTGAATTTCGCAACTGAAATCGAGACTCATCAGACCAGACAATTTGTTTTTCCAATCTTCTATTGTTTCATTTTGGTAAGCCTGTGCGAATTGTAGCCTCAGTTCCCTGTTCTTAGCTGACAGGAATGGCACTCGGGGGGGGGGTTCTGCTGCTCTAGCCCATCTTCTTCAAGGTTTGATGTGTTGTGCATTCAGAGATCGTATTCTGCATACCTTGGTTGTAACAAGTGGTTATTTGAGTTACTGTTACCTTTCTATCATCTCAAACCAGTCTGCCCATTCTCCTCTGACATCAACAAGGCAATTTCTGTCCACACAACTGTTCCTCACTGGATAATTTCTCTTTTTCTGACCATTCACTGTAAACCTTAGAGATGGTTGTGCATGAAAATCCCAGTAGATTAGCAGTTTTTGGAACACTCAGACCAGCCTGTCTGACACCAATAACCATGCCTTGTTCAAAGTCACCTAAATGCCCTTTCTTACCCATTCTAATGCTCGGTTTGAACTTCAACGTGCTGCCATTTGATTGGCTGATTAGCAATTTGTGTTAAAAGCAATTGAACAGGTGTACCTAATAAAGTTCCCCGTGAGTGTATATCTATGGAATGAAGGAGACAAGTCCTAGGTCCTAAATCACACTGGAGACCATATATCTATAGAATGAAGGAGACAAGACCTAGGTCCTAAATCACACTGGATACCATATATCTAATGAATGAAGGAGGCAAATCATAGGTCGCATATCAGACTGGGGACCATATACTGTTGTGCTCATAAGTTTACATACCCTGGCAGAATTTATGATTTCTTGGCCATTTTTCAGAGAATATGAATGATAACACAAAAACATTTCTTTTCCTCATGATTAGTGTTTAGCTGAAGCCATTTATTATCAATCAACTGTTATTACTCTTTTTAAATCATAATGGCAACAAAAACTAACCAAATGACCCTGAACAAAAGTTTACATACCCCAGTTCTTAATACCGTGTATTGCCCCCTTTAACATCAATGACAGCTTGAAGTCTTTTGTGGTATTTGTGGATGAGGCTCTTTATCTTCTCAGATGATAAAGCTGCCCATTCCTCTTGGCAAAAAGCCTCCAGTTCATGTAAATTCTTGGGCTGTCTTGCATGAACTGCATCTCCCCAAAGTGGCTAATGATATTGAGGTGAGGAATCTGAGATGGCCACTCCAGAATCTTCACTTTATTCTGCTGTAGCCAATGACAGGTTGACTTGGCCTTGTGTTTTGGATCATTGTCATGTTGGAATGTCCAAGTACGTCCCATGCGCAGCTTCCTGGCTGATGAATGCAAATGTTCTTCCAGTATTTTTTGAAAACATACTGCATTCATCTTGCCAACAATGTTGACCAAATTTCCTGTGCCTTTGTAGCTCACACATCCCCAAAACATCAGCGATCCACCTCCGTACCTTTCATCATAGGCCTTGTTGACTCCTCTTCAAATGTAGCGTTTATGCTTGTGGCCAAAAAAATAAATTTTGGTCTCATCACTCCAAATGACTTTGTGCCAGAAGGTTTGAGACTTGTCTCTGTGCTGTTTGGTGTATTGTAAGCGGGATACTTTGTGGCATTTGCCTGCATAGTAATGGCTTTCTTCTGGCGATTCGACCATGCAGCCCATCTTTCTTCAAGTGCCTCCTTATTGTGCATCTTGAAACAGCCACACCACATGTTTTCAGAGTACTGAACTGTACTTCCCCTGAAGTTATTTGTGGGTTTTTCTTTGCATCCCAAACAATTTTCCTAGCAGTTGTGGCTGAAATTTCAAGTTGGTCTACCTGACCATGGTTTGGTTTCAACAGAACCCCTCATTTTCCACTTCTTGATTAGAGTTTGAACACTGCTGATTCGCATTCTCAATTCCTTGGATATCTTTTTATATCCCGTTCCTGTTTTATACAGTTCAACTACCTTTTCCCGCTGATTCTTTGACAATTATTTTGCTTTCCCCATGACTCAGAATCCAGAAACGTCAGTGCAGCACTGGATGAAAGATGCAAGGGTCTGTCAGGAGTCCAGAAACGCATTGACTTTTTATACACACACTAATTACAAGCAAACAGATCACAGGTGGGGATGGTTACATTTAATAGCCATTCAAACCCCTTTGTGTCAACTTGTGTGCATGTTATCAGGCCAAAATCACCAGGGTATGTAAACTTTTGATCAGGGTCATTTGGGTAGTTTCTGTTGTTATTATGATTTAAAAAGAGTAAACACAGTTGATTGATAATAAATGGCTTCAGCCAAATACTGACCATGGGTGAAATAAATGTTTTTGTGTTATCATTCATAGTCTCTGAAAAATGGCCAATAAATCATAAATTCTGCCAGGGTATGTAAACTTATGAGCACAACTGTATCTATAAAGTGAAGAAGACAAATCTTAATTTTTGTATCAAACTAGAGACCATATATTCACAAATTTAAGGAGACAATTACTAGATTCTGTATCAAACTATATAATTATGGCATGAAGGAAACAAATCCTAGGCCCTGTCCCAGGCTAGAGTTTGTATATTTGTGATAAAAAGACAATCCTGGGACTTGCGTCACATATAAATTCACATAGAAGGAGGTGGGATCTTTAATGATATCTATTCAGAGTAATGGTGAGACCAATTCTATATCAATTATCTGTGTACAAAGGATACCTGGATTTATGAGTTCAAAGGAGTTAGAACAATTTTACATCAGATATGTGGACCAACTGAGGGAGGAGGGATTTTTGGGATTTGTACAAAGAGAACACATATCTGAAGAGAAAGATAGGTTCAGTGTTTTCATTCAATGATCATCTTAAAGGCTCAGTCCACCTAAAAAAGAATATTCTAGTCATAGAAAGAGCCTGGTGAGATGAGTCAACCACTGGCTTTTTAAATTACGTAAATGTTCCAACAGAAAATCTCTCTGCCATAATTTAATTAAGGAATAATACATTGCTGATAAAGTTGAATAAAGACACAGGTTCACCCAGTTTAGTGTGTGTATAATTCACTAATATTGCTCACACTCCTGTACATTGTGTTCGCTGACGAACACATCTAAAAGCTGACACTGTTCTTGTCCACTTAGTTATGGGTGTCCCCATTCAGCTTTATGTGTTCCAGCTCTTCCTGTTACTTTCTCCATAATATAAATACAAAAAAATAACAGTGTCACGGAACGCCCCACACTCCGCTTGAGTGCTTCCGTCATATACCGCTTCCTAAGTTCTGGAACACGAGTCCAATGGATCTGGCTATAGGAACCCCAAGAACTAGACAACACCAGTCTTGGAGTACATCAGAACTAACTTTTTATTTGAGATCTCACAGACCTTTATACAGCAGGGATGACTCAAAGCTAACCTAATTAACATGAGCTAATTTACTACAAAATGTACCCAGACCAGCTGACAGTCTTGTGGGCACCGAGCTTCACACATTAATATAAACACAATAGCTGGAGCTAATTATAATTAACAATACAAACAACAATCTCCCCCCTCCTCAGCCTAGACCATTCGTCTCCTAGCCAGTGCTGGTGGCTAATGTGATCAGCTCTCTCAATTAACATAAACACATGTTGATAACACCAGCATCTCCTCACAGGATGTGTCCCAACAGAATGAATCAGTCTTATCAGCAGGGGGCCGACTAACACAGTTCAGACTGGACCTCTCACCCACCCCACAAAGAGCACCGTTCCATCGAAAATCCAGGGCCCACAATCAAAAGGCAACAGGCCCGCACACAGTCCTCTCCAACAGCCTCTGCTCTGGCCATGTCTGTCACAAACAGGGATATTGGAAACCCATCATAATAGTCACAGATAGTGTGCAGACCCAACAACTCAGCACAGTGATGTCACCAACAGTGTTCCTGAGAGATAGAAGTCACTGTTAGGCTCTGTAACTGCAAACAGCTGAAATTTTATTTCTGAATGAACTAACATTTTAAGCATTGGTTGGTTAGTCATTTACCTGAGACTACCTCTATTTAATGTTTTATTTGTTTTTTGTCATCCAGGTGATTCCCCATGGAACCTCATGGACATGTGGAACTGTACGACACAGACTTTGTCCAAAATGGCAGGGCGGTCACTGTCCTGTGGGCTTCCTGTACCCTCTTTCTAGGCATCTTGGAGATTGTGGTGCTCCTGCAGCCCGCCTGGGTTTTAGGAGGGGAGGGTAGTGGGCAGTTTGGACTTTACCAGGTGTGCGAGGAATCAGACTGGGGCACCGAATGCAGGGGACCACCAGCTGCTCTGGAGGCTCTCCCTCCTTTCCAGACAGCAGCCGGGTTCATGGTTGGAGCTCTCCTGCTGGTTCTGTTCAGCCTGGCTTGCATTGGACTACTGTGGTTCTGTAACTCAGGGACAGTTTTTAAGCTGTGTGCCTGGCTTCAAATCAGTGCAGGTAAGGCATTTCATGGGACAGTGTCAACATATCTGTGTTTTCCTCATACTGGGGCTTTCATTGCTTACCAACTTCTGAAAATGCCAGTTGCATGGCTGTTATGGTGAACCACAGTTTTTATTCTTTTCTGAATGCCTGACTTGGAGCATGTATGCAGATCAGGAAAGTCTGAGTAAAATCAGAAGTCCTTATCTGCACAATTGTTCTGGGTTAATAACTCAATGGATTGAAGTCAGATAATCAACATGACAGCCAACCAACTAGAATTTTCGGGAAAGGGGGATAAAAGCCATTGCAAGATTTGCAGAAAATTATATTGTAATTTCAACCCTTACTAATGAATGTAGCAGAGACAAAATTTATGTCAGGTCATTTTTGTCTGTGATGCCATTACAGTCATCACTTTCTGTCCTTGTGATGCCTGTAAAGAAACTGGGTGAGCTGTTGTCATCAGGACAGGAAGGAACACATAGCGCTAAAAATAAAAATGTCAACAGTTCTGCTTATATCCTCATTGAAGAAATTTCCATCACTTTTAGTCCTCCGATAATAATACAGTATTTGCCTGTCAATGCCTTCATTTGCTTTTTTTTTTTCTCCAAAAGAATGTTGCCATCTTTGTTCAGGCGTTATGTGTAACCACCATCTACAGTGGCTTGCGAAAGTATTCAGCCCCCTTGAACTTTTCAACCTTTTGCCACATTTCAGGCTTCAAACATAAAGATATAACATTTTTATTTTTTGTGAAGAATCACCAACAAGTGGGACACAATTGTGAAGTGGAAGGAAATCTTTTGGATTTTTGAAACTTTTTTAACTAATAAAAAAATGAAAAGTGGGGCGTGCAAAATTAATCGGCCCCCCTTGCGTTAATACTTTGTAGAGTCACCTTTTGCTGCGATTACAGCTGCAAGTCACTTAGGGTATGTCTCTATCAGTTTTGCACATTGAGAGACTGAAATTCTTGCCCATTCTTCCTTGCAAAACAGCTCAAGCTCAGTGAGGTTGGATGGAGAGCGTTTGTGAACAGCAGTTTTCAGCTCTTTCCACAGATTCTCGATTGGATTCAGGTCTGGACTTTGACTTGGCCATTCTAACACCTGGATACATTTATTTGTGAACCATTCCTTTGTAGATTTTGCTGTATGTTTGGGATCATTGTCTTGTTGGAAGATAAATCTCCGTCCCAGCTTCAGGTCTTTTGCAGACTCCAACAGGTTTTCATCCAGAATGGTCCTGTATTTGGCTGCATCCATCTTCCCCTCAATTTTAACCATCTTCCCTGTCCCTGCTGAAGAAAAGCAGGCCCAAACCATGATGCTGTCACCACCATGTTTGACAGTGGGGATGGTGTGTTGAGTGTGATGAGCTGTGTTGCTTGTACGCCAAACATATAGTTTTGCATTGTGACCAAAATGTTCGATTTTGGTTTCATCGGACCAGAGCACCTTCTTCCACATGTTTGGTGTGTCTCCCAGGTGGCTTGTGGCAAACTTTAGACGAGACTTTTTATCTTTGAGAAATGGCTTTCTTCTTGCCACTCTTCCATAAAGGCCAGATTTGTGCAGTGTACGACTGATAGTTGTCCTATGGACAGACTCTCCCATCTCAGCTGTAGTTCTCTGCAGTTCATCCAGAGTGATCATGGGCCTCTTGGCTGCATCTCTGATCAGTCTTCTCCTTGTCTGAGCTGAAAGTTTAGAGGGACAGCCAGGTCTTGGTAGATTTGCAGTGGTCTGATACTCCTTCCATTTCAAAATGATCGCTTGCACAGTGCTCCTTGGGATGTTTAAAGCTTGGGAAATCTTTTTGTATCCAAATCCGGCTTTAAACTTCTCCACAACAGTATTACGGACCTGCCTGGTGTGTTTCTTGGTCTTCATGATGCTCTCTGCGCTTTCAACAGAACCCTGAGACTATCACAGAGCAGGTGCATTTATACAGAGACTTGATTACACACAGGTGGATTCTATTTATCACCATCAGTCATTTAGGACAACATTGGATCATTCAGAGATCCTCGCTGAACTTCTGGAGTGAGTTTTCTGCACTGAAAGTAAAGGGGCCGAATAATTTTGCACGCACCACTTTTCAGTTTTTTAATTGCTAAAAAAGTTTAAAATATCCAATAGATTTTGTTCCACTTCACAATTGTGTCCCACTTGTTGGTGATTCTTCACAAAAAATTAAAATTTTATATCTTTATGTTTGAAGCCTGAACTGTGGCAAAAGGTTGAAAAGTTCAAGGGGGCCGAATACTTTCGCAAGCCACTGTACTTCCTAGACTGAAATGCTATCTCAAAGATGACACACATGTAAACCCCAATGTCTGTGCAGTGTTTGGCTGTGTTCACAAATGTCAGTCCCTTGCTGCAACCTCATGATCTGCTACAAATTTACAATGTGCCCCAGTGATCACTGGGGGAAAGATGATTAAGTAAATGCTTCCTCGTGCCTGCAGCAGACTAATGACATCATCTCAGTCTGGGTAGTCACTTGCCAGGAGCTCAAGGACTGTTAGTTAGAAGTAGACCTCTTAAAGCGTTGTTAACCCAAAAAAAAAAAAAAGGATCCTGTCCCTTTAAAGCATTTTATACAGCACAGTGCTTGTGCTGTGTCATTTGGCCCCCTGAAATACCTGGCTGATCCTGCCAGTTTCTACCCTCCCCTATATAGACTGACCATGGTTCATCATGGCTGCTGAGCCCTGACACCGTGGTCAGTTAATGTGCCTCCGTCATCCACAGCTCTCCTCTCTGCTCTCCTGTGTCCTCCTCCTCCCCCCTCCACTCCCTGCCTGCCTGCCCCTGTGTAGGTGCCCGCTCCCTCTGCTCTTGCTACTCTCATAACTGTTAAAACTTTATATAAGCCCCTCTGTGTCCTAATAACAAGTGCTCCTGTCTGTGTGCTTTATTTAAAAAATGCCTCCTTTACTGGATTTCACAGTAGTTCCCCGCGATCAAGTGACCGGCCGACTCTCTTACCTCTCCTCCTCATGTCCTGGCTGACATCAGCGGGGGAATCTCGGCCCCGCCCACTACATCTGTCAGCCGGGCGGAGGAGAGAGCTGGCCAGTGACGTCATTGCAAGGAACCGATGTTAAATATGGTAAAGGAGACATTTTTTTAAATAAAACACACAGACAGGAGCACTTGTTATTAGGACACAGAGGGGCTTATATAAAGTTATATAAGTGGGTTAACAACCACTTTAAGAAATTATTCCCTTCTTCTCTTGGCAGTAGGCAAGGTGCCATCCTCTGTAGAAAGGGAGTAGATGGTACTACAACAATCAGCCTCAAAACTTTTGATAAGTTTTTGCAGAGTTCATAGAGGTCAGAACAGGACGCTGTGCAAATATAAGAAATGGTTCGTGCATGGGATATCACACCCACAATGTAAGTAAAGGTTTTCTGAGAGTCAATCAAATTAGCAATCTGCAAAAAAAAACTGACTGACTGTCTAACGTGGACGCTGTGTATTGTGGAGTAACTGTTTTTGTTGAGTATTGTGAGTACCTGTGTATTGTGAGTACCTGTGTATAGTGAGTACCTGTGTATTGTGAGTGTTCCGAGTACCTGTGTATTGTGAATACCTGGGTATAGTGTGTACCTGGGTATAGTGAGTACCTGTGTATTGTGAGTGTTTGGAGTATCTGTGTATTGTGAGTACCTGTGTATGGTGAGTACCCGAGTGTGTGAGTACGTGTGTGTTGTGAGTACCTGAGTGTTGTGTGTATTGTTAGTACCCGAGTATTGTAAGTACCTGTGTATTGTGATGCACGTGGGCAGTAAGTACATGAGTGCTGCGAGTGCACGTGGACTGCGAGTACATATGGGCTGCGTGTACACGTGGGCTGCGAGTGCATGTGGGCTGTGAGTGCACGTGGGCTGCGAGTGCAGGTGGGCTGTGAGTGCACGTGGGCTGTTAGTACCTGTGTGTATTGTATTGTTGAGTACCTGTGTATTGTTGAGTATTAGTGTCAGGAAGCTAGTTTTTAGTTAATTTGGACAGTGTATAATCCCCAATCCTCATTAAATTAGTAGGTACGATGCCCAGCGGGTGTGGAGATGCGACTCGGTGTACATCTTGCGGCATGTATGCGTTCCTTGATCATCTGATCGAGGGCAAGTACTGCTATGCAAAATGTAAGCACATTGTTTCCCTGGAAGCCCAGGTTCTGAATCTAGGGAAGCAACTGTCAGCACTGAGAAGACCCTCCATACTAAAGGAGAGTTGGGATCGTACCCGGCAGTGGCCAGCACAGAGGTGGGTGTAGACAAATTGCAGGCACTAGAAAAGAGTAGATGGGTGACAGTCAGGAAAGGTAGAGGGAAAAGTGCCAGGGAGGCCGAGCCTGGGCTGGAACATCCCAATAAGTACGCTCCGTTGAGTGACATTGGTGGTACCAGTCAGGGACTAGCACTGCTGGAGATGAGGGACTCCCCTAGCTGCCGGGGGAAGAAACTCCTCCAGTGAGAGTGGGGGGGAAGCGAAGGGAAAGGAAAGACAGATTCTGGTGGTAGGGGACTCATTTCTTAGAAGGACAGAGAGGGCAATCTGTGGCAAAGACCTGAAACGCCAAACTGTATGCTGTCTACTGGGCGCTCGGGTTCGACATATCACGCATCTGGTGGACAGATTACTGGGAGGTGCTGTGGAAGACCTGGCTGTCATAGTGCACATTGGCGGTCCGCTTTCTGATAAGAGTGGTCTCTGCGGCGGATTCGCAAGATCACTTTTATTGGCAGCGGGAGAGTGCCCCCCCTCCCGCCACGCTCCGGTGCCTTCTGCCGCTTACCAGAGCCGTCGGCACGGCGGAGGGAGGCGATCGGATCTTCACCTTTGCTGGGTATGGAGACGAGTGAGGGGAAGGTGGCCCCCACCCGTCTCCATAACATTGCAGGGCGGAAGCAACGTCAAAACGTCACTTCTGCCCATAGCCCTTAAAGGGCCATTTTTGTAAAAAAAAAAAATTAATTTATAAAATTATTTATTTATTTGTTTTTTTTATTGCATTTTAGTGTAAATATGAGATCTGAGGTCTTTTTGACCCCAGATCTCAAATTTAAGAGGTCCTGTCATGCTTTTTTTCTATTACAAGGGATGTTTACGTTCCTTGTAATAGGGATAAAAGTGACATTTTTTTTAAAACAGTGTAAAAATAAAAAATAAATGGTAAAATAAATAAGAAAAAAAAACATTTTAAACGCGCCCCGTCCTGCCGAGCTTGCGTGCATAAGCGACCGCATACGTAAGTAGCGCCCGCATATGAAAACGGTGTTCAAACCACACATGTGAGGTATTGCTGCTATCGGTAGAGTGAGGGCAATAATTCTAGCCCTAGACCTCTTCTGTAAGACCCCTTTCACACTGGGGCGGTTTGCAGGCGGTATTGCGCTAAAAATACCGCCTGCAAACCGCCCCTAAACAGCCTCCGCTGTTTGTTCAGTGTGAAAGCCCGAGGGCTTTCACACTGAAGCAGTGCGCTGACAGGACGGTGAAAAAAGTCCTGCAAACCGCATCTTTGGAGCGGGGAAGGAGCGGTGTATTCACCGCTCCTTCCCCGCTCCTGCCCATTGAAATCAATGGGACAGCGCGGCTATACCGCGGCAATACCGCGGTTATAGCCGCGCTGTACGAGGGATTTTAACCCTTTTTCGGCCGCCAGCGGGGGGTAAAACCGCACCGCTAGCGGCCGAATACAGCTGCAAGAACGACGGTACAGCAGCGCTAAAAATAGCGCTGTTGTACCGCCGACGCCCCCACCGCCCCAGTGTGAAAGGGGCCTAACTCAAAACATGCAACCTGTAGAATTTTTTAAACGTCCCCTATGGAGATTTTTAAGGGTAAAAGTTTGTCGCCATTCCACAAGCAGGCGCAATTTTTAAGCATGACATGCTGGGTATCAATTTACTCGCCGTAACATCATCTTTCACAATATAAAAAAAATTGGGCTAACTTTACTGTTGTCTTATTTTTTAATTCAAAAAGTGTACTTTGTTCTAAAAAAAAGTGCACTTGTAAGACCGCTGCGCAAATATGGTGTGACAGAAAGTATTACAACGACCTCCATTTTATTCTCTAGGGTGTTAGAAAAAAAATGTATAATGTTTGGGGGTTCTAAGTACTTTTCTAGCAAAAAAAACTGTTTTTAATTGTAAACAACACATCTCAAAAAGAGGCTTGGTCCTTAAGTGGTTAAGTATATAAACAGTAAGAGGGAGGACAAACAATAACGCCCTCATAAAGAATGAGGAAGGGAATTTGGTTACAAAGGATGGTGAGATGGCGAAGGTATTGAATTTATTCTTCTCCTCAGTCTTCACGAGGAAATCAGGGGGGCTCCAGTAACCAAAATTGCAGTGTTTATCCTCTTGATACATCACAGGAAGCACCCTCATGGCTAACAGAGTTAGAAAAAGACTTGAGAAACGTAACATTAATAAATCACCGGGACCAGATGGCTTGCACCCGAGGGTCCTTAGGGAACTCAGTCAAGTAATTGCCATACCATTCAGCATAGATTAATGAAGAATCATTCTTGCCAAACCAATCTATTAACCTTCTATGAGGAGGTGAGCTGCCATCTAGATAAAGGAAGGCCCGTAGATGTGGTGTATCTGAATTTTGCAAAAGCATTTGATACGGTTCCCCATAAACGTTTACTGTACAAAGTAAGGTCTGTTGGCATGGACCATTGGGTGAGTACATGGATTGAAAACTGGCTACAAGGGCGAGTTCAGAGGGTAGTGATAAAAGGGAAATACTGGGCATGGTCAGGTTTGGAAAGTGGGGTCACCTAGGGTTCTGTTCTGGGACCAATCCTTATAATCCAATCCATTTAATTTGTTCATAAACGACCTGGAGGATGGGGTAAACAGTACAATCTCTGTATTTGCAGACGATACTAAGCTAAGCAGGGCAATAACTTCTCTGCAGGATGTGGAAACCTTGCAAGAAGACTCGAACAAATTAATGGGGCGGGCAACTACATGGCAAATGAGGGTTAATGTGGAAAAATGTAACCAGTCTTGTAACTCTACAAGACTCTGGTCTGACCTAACCTGGAGTATGCTGTTCAGTTATGGGCACCAGTCCTCAGGAAGGATGTGCTGGAAATGGAGCGAGTACAGAGAAGGGCAACAAAGCTAATAAAGGGTCTGGAGGATCTTAGTTATGAAGAAAGGTTACGAGCACTGAACTTATTCTCTCTGGAGAAGAGACGCTTGAGAGGGGATATGATTTTATTTTACAAATACCATACTGGTGACCCCCACAATAGGGATAAAACTTTTCCGCGAAAGGGAGTTTAATAAGACACGTGGCCACTCATTAAAATTAGAAGAAAAGAGTATTAACCTTAAACTGCATAGAGGGTTCTTTACTGTAGGAGCAGCAAGGATTTGGAATTCCCTTCCACAGGCAGTGGTTTCAGCGGGGAGCATGAATAGTTTCAAAAAACTATTAGATAAGCACCTGAACGACCACAACATACACCGATATACAATGTAAAACTGATGTATAATCACACACATAGGTTGGAGTTTATGGACTTGCGTCTTTTTTCAGCCTCACCTACTATGTAACAAACAGGAAACCTATAGTAACATTAAACAAATTAAAACAAAATAATGACCTGCTCTGTGAAACAGTATTGTATAGAAACATCACTTTTCTCCTCTTCTCGCAGTCCCTGCTAATGCTGTAGGCTCCTCCCCTCCTTTGGGTGCCTCCTGTAGCAAGCCAGGTGATAAGGAGGCATGTGTGGAAGCATGCTCCCGTAGGGTCCCGCACCGAGCTGTGAACAATGCTGGAGCTGGAAACAACACCGGGGAGCTGACATGGAGCCAGGTAAGTATTTAGCGACAGGTTGAGGTAATTTTTTATTGGAGAACTTTTTCAGCATATATAAAAGGTATATGTAGACCCCTGGTCCTAAACTGGGTCTACTATGTCAATTTAGTTTTGGCTCGGCTGTAGTTAGCTCAGACTGACTGTATAGTTTTTCACCTGGTTTTTCCCCTAAACATTGGTTGGGTTGTGATATTTCACTGTCGCCAATAAGTGTCACTGGAGCCACTAATCATAGTAAGAGATTTCATTCACAAGACTGAGTAATGAATTTTTATATTTCAGCCAATCCAGTAGGAGGTTTAGGCCACTGGTGCATGCTAGGAAAGCCATGTGCTCGCTCTCTCCCTCTGGGCTGAGGCCTAGGGAGGTGCTGCTGGGGGGAGCTCTGCTGTTGGGCCCAATAGCCTGTTTTTGGGCCTAAAGTGTGCTGAAGTGGTCCTGAAGCTGTCCTGCCTGGTGTGGAGGAAGCCGTGCAAAGGAGGAGACACAGGGGAGGGCCCTTGCTGGAGAGAGCCAGGAAGAAGGCTGGTCTGGAGGAAAGGCCTGGTGACTCCCTTGGAGGAATTTGGGAACGTGCTTACAGTGTTGGTTGGTCCAGTTAAAGGTTCTGACATTTTGAAGCTGGACATTGCTCTGGAGAGTCTGTAAGTGATCTGCTATGGTATCTGGAACCCCTAACCCTCACCTCATTAACCTCTTTAAAAAGACAACAGTGGTTCCAGCCCAATAGCCTTTCTTGATCCCCCATTTTAGCCTTGGACTCAGCCCTGGAGTGAATTGTTAGCCCACCCCTGTCTCTGAAGGTCCTATGTGATCTTTTCGGGTGTCAGAGGGGGTGCTACATATAGTTGAGGAAAAATAGGTTGCGACAGGGCAATAAAGGTTCACTTTATAATAAGTTAAACAGCAAGCATTCAGTATACCAACACTATTCTGAAGTGAAAAGCATGCCTCATAGGAAAGACTGAAAAATAGGGTAATAGGAAGGGGGGGGGGGGGGGGGAGGTATAAATAAACAAAAAAGTGAGGTTGTAGGAAAGAGGGAAGGGGGCACAGCAAGTTTACATACATCACTGTATAGTAAAATACAAGATAAAGGCATACAAATACCTCACCAGGACAACTAAAGTCAGTGATATCATCAGTCCCAGACACAAACAAACCATAACTATGGCTCAATCTAGGTCCATTAAGATAGAAGTCTGTCCTCTACTAGATTAACAGGTGCCACCTTAGGCGTATCCAACCAGGCTCCCCACATTTTTTCTCAAATTTGTACGGGTATCTCTATTGTTGATAGGTCAGTTTTTCTAAGCAAAAGTCCATGATCCATGATTCAGCCATAGGAGAAAAGGTTGATAAGCACTTCATAGCTACTTATTTTCTGGCTGTAAATAACAATTGATTTATGGCCACAGACAGCAGGGAGTCTTGCTCTGTAAGCTCCAGCCAGCTCAAAACACAGGTGGGAAGAGTAAATCTGGCCATAGATGATTTAAATCAATCCATCTATGGGCCGGATGACAGCATGTTGACTTTCTAGCATGTGATTTTTGTCAGCGGCTATAGCCACTAGCAATAATCATTGTGTTCTCCTGTCAGGGGCGGCTTCCCGCGTCCATGGTTGCAGGAAAGAAAATCTGACAAGTTAAGAACCACTGAGTGAATTTTATTGCTGTCTGTGTCCCCAATGTGGACATTCACTCTCTGTGACAGACCCAACCAGGACAGAAGCTTTTGCTTCCCAGCAGAAGAGCTGGCATCAGGGCAGAACACCACTGACCACTGCCCAGCACCTACAGCCTTTCCGGAGCTCCAGGGAGCCAGGGCAGGCAGCCCTTCTCCCCAGTAACAGGCCGATGCAGAGAAGCTCAAACTACCACCTGAGACGCTGGCAACCGAACAGAGGGTCCAAGACATCTGCGCCACACCCGCAGCAGTTCCAGTGGCACAGAGAGAGAAGGTGGCAGGTCCTCTTCCCCAGCGGCAGTCCAAGATACAGGGAGGGGAATAAGCCATTCCCGCTCCCCAGCGGCAGCCTAAGATGCAGGGAGAGGAGGTGGTTGTTCTTCTTTCCCCAGTGGCAGATCCATAGTCCAGGAGTGGAGGAAGCCATCCTCCCTCCCCAACAGCCAGAGCGGAGGATGGGGAGTCCCCAGCTAAAGCGCTGGCAACAGGGCAGAGTGCTGCTGTCCTCTGCCTAGCATTTACTGTTCATGGCTCCAGGGAGTCGGGGCAGTTGGCCCCTCTCCCTAGTAGCAGACCGAGCCCTAGAATGGTAAAAACCACCCAGCTCCAGTGCTGGCAGCTGGACAGAGGGTCCACGACCTCTGCTCCACACCTACTGACAACAACCCTTCCCTGGGGCCAAAAATGGAGATCGAGTGGACCAACTTTGTGGGCTCACTCTGCCTGACTAACGCATGTCCAGACCAGGTGGAGGTCTTGGACCTGGTTAGTCTACTTTTGGGAGAGAAATGTGACAGACCCAACCGGGACAAGGGCTTTTGGAAGGGACTGCAGGGAAGCTTACACTTGCCTACTGACTATGGGCCCTGGCTTTTGAGGGGGCTCTATTCTTTGGGAGATGTGTGCCTGGGGGACCTTTTGGAGCAGTTTTCCTTTGGATTCAGGTCCACCCCCCCCCCCCGAAACACACAGACTCTGGGGACCTAGGACCTGGATACAGATATGGGGCCCATGTGTATAGAATTAGCAGCCCAACCAGTTTTGACTGCTGCAACCCCTCTCCTAGACTGAGAGACTCACAGCAGAAGATTATAATCAGTTCAAACAACCTGATGCTGGTGTCCCCTGCATCTTTGTGTAAATCTGTTTAAGGTGTCTTTCTCTAATTGTATAAATACCCCATTGTGTGCCTCCTAGGTGTGAATTCCCATTGTAATTGAGTTGCCTATTGTTTCTGTCTGTCTGCTAATCCTCTTGGAGATGTGATTAGTATTGTGTCCGCTTTACCTCCTTACCGAACCATTGTGGGATGTTTATGTGTTTATGTTACCTGTTTGTTAGATGTACTGAGGATATTACTGTTTTACCACTTGCCGACCGCCGCACG
Organism: Lithobates septentrionalis; assembly: GCA_037952835.1. NCBI lineage: Eukaryota > Metazoa > Chordata > Amphibia > Anura > Ranidae > Lithobates > Lithobates septentrionalis. Next base: position 3,905,831 of record JBBDGP010001018.1, on the reverse strand, counting down.
CCCATTTTGGTTGACAGAATGGCATGGGCGGGCAAAGGGGCGTACCTGTACGTTCCTTTAACTTTGTCTCCTAGCGGGTGCACGTGCGCCAAACTCAATGTTCGCCGATGGCCCGTGATTGTGGCGAGGAGAGGCAGAACGGGGAGATGCAAACAAGGCATTTCCCTGTTTTGCCTAGCAACATGACAAGGATCTACTGCTCTCTGTTGCCGGGAGCAGTGATCTCTGTCATGTTGTAGTGAGCCCACCCCCCTACAGTTAGAACACATCCAGGGAACACACTTAACCCCTTGATTGCCCCCTAGTGTTTAACCCCTTCCCTGCCAGTGTCATTTATACAGTAATCAGTGCATTTTTATAGCACTGATTACTGTATAATTGTCAGTGGTCCCAAAATAGTGTCAAAAGTGTCCGATCTGTCTGCCATAATGTCGCAGTTCCGATAAAAATCGCAGATCGCCGCCATTACTAGTAAAAAAAAAAAATAATAAAAATGCCATAAATCTATTTCCTATTTTGTAGATGCTATAACTTTTGCGCAAACTAATCAATATACACTTATTGCGATTTTCTTTTTTTCCCCAAAAAATATGTAGAATACATATCTGCCTAAACTGTGGAAGAAATTAGTATTTTATACATTGTTTGGGGATATTTATTATAGTAAAAAATATTGCTTTTTTTCAGAATTGTCGGTCCTTTTTTGCTTATAGCGCAAAAAATAACCACAAAGGTGATCAAATGCCACCAAAAGAAAGCTCTATTTGTGGGAAAAAAGGGACGTAAATTTTGTTTGGGTACAACATCGCACGACCGCGCAATTGTCAGCTAAAGCGATGCAGTGCCGAATTGCAAAAAATGCTCTTGTCAGGAAGGGGGTAAATCCTTCCGGAGCTGAAGTGGCTAAGGTATGCATTGTTTAGGATAATGTGATCAAGCTTTTATCTGATTTTGTGTAGTATAAAGTCTGTGTGAATTTTCAGTAAAGAGAGTTCCAGTTTGCACCTAAACTAGTGTTTGCCTAGTTCTTAGGTGCAATGCTCAGTTATATTGCTTTGGTCCTGGTTCCAGAGTGGAGGAAACTGTATCTTGGCGGAAGCACCCAGACGGGGTGCCAGACGGTCCATTACACTCTCTAATTATCCCAATCAAAAGTTTTGCTGGGAATGAAGAGAGGGAAATCTAAAATGTTGAGTTGCCACCAGAAGAAGAATAGAAAGGAAATCTTTCAACGGGAACACTTGTTCAGAAGAAAACTGTCTAAGAGGGGGTTATCCTCACATTGGGAAGATATCCTCTCACTTCCTGTTGAGTCTACAGGACAGGATGAGGAGGAGATTCTCCTTAATGAGACAGGTGGAAAAAGGAAAAACTGATAGCTATTTTAACTCTCCGCTACTGTATCCAAAATTAAAAATACTAGCGTTTTCAAGAGAGGTAAGCAATGGGAGTATTGTCACCTACTCCAATTATCAGAACTACCATGTCATTATTCTTTATTGCTGAAAAAACAACACACCAAAAAATACTAGTTTAAAACCTGAAGTCAAACTGACTGGGGTGAGAACAGTTCGTAACTGTTATTAGAAGTGATTATTAGCTATTTATTAGCTAATTATTAGCTGTTAACTATTAGCTAGTTATTAGCAATCATCTACTGTCTTAGCTGCTCTGTACTGATTGTTTTCTATGAGTTGCTTCTTTTAACACATCATCACTGCCTTGCTCTGTTGCATTGAAAAAACATATTCTTGCCACTGACCTTTGTCTGGTAATTTTTCTTTATATGTATTTATTTTAAGCCTCATGCCAAGCTTTGGGTTGCATCCTCTTCCCTGATGGATGGGATTCTGCCGCCGTCCGCCCATTGTGTGGCTACCGCTCAGACAGATATGAGCTGGGGACGTGCTCTGTGCACTGGGCATATATACTGGCCATACTGGGAATATTTGACTGTCTTATTCTGTCTGTACTGGGTTTCACCCTCGGGAAACGCCATGATGCCCTGAATCCCAATGAGGACAAGTACCCCACTAAAGGTGAGTGGTCCTTTCTGTATATTCTTAAGACACATTTTTCTTTTTCTGCCTGACTGTTATTGAAATTGCATTAATATTGGTATTAATAGATTATACAAGAAAAGCATATTGCATATATCCAACTTATCCAATAGTCACTCGTTTAGCCAGTCAGATTCTTTACTCTGCTGGGACCATTTTGCCTGGGCAATGATTGCAGCAGTTTTGCTGCTCATATGAGCAGTTAGTGCTTTATCTGACTCAGCTCAGTTAGGGAGTGCAGGTCTAGTCTATTATTATAGAAAGATCTATAAAGCCCAACTCCAGCCCAAAAATATTTTCATTAGATGTTTAATAGAATAGAAGGGCTGTTTCTGTCTCTCGCTCTCTCCTTTGGAGGAATTTCTTCTCACTTACTGCCTACATAACGGGATATCAGACACAACAGGAATAAAGTAATACCTCCTCACTTCCTGTCTTTTTAAGAGGTCAGACAGAACAGGAAGTAAGTCAAAATCCTTCTAATAGGAACATAGGCAGCACTAAAAACACATTTTGTAATAAAGTGAGGAACATTTAGGTTTGCCTTTTTCCTAAATATATTTGTCTATTTGTCTAAATATATTTGTACAAAAAGGCATTCCACTTTCCCATCTCAGAAATTAGGAGGCATGATATTGCATTTACACATTTGCTGCCATTGTTGGTTCTCCATGCAAACTAAAAAATTCCTGGCATTCTCTGGGTTTTGTAATTTAGCACGATCAGCTGCTGATTTCATAAGTACATTGAAGGTTGTCTGCTCTCCTTACTAACAAAGCAATACTGTGATTCATTGTTGTGTCCTTGTAATTAATCTACATCCAACTGGAACTGTGAGTCTCCTCGCTGACCTTGTTGGTCTGTTGCATTAACATGGTGGTAGGTGGTCATTTGCAAGAGCTGACTCAGTGTTCTGGTCGGGTCCAGAGACCAGAGAAGTAAAAGCAAAGTATGGTGTTAAAATTTAATGCAGATAAATACAGTAGGTAAGATAAATAGGAACTGTTTTTTGCACATACTCTTCTAATCCACCCACCTCTGCTGTGCTATATGCCTTCAGAAAATATAAAGGGTGACAGCACTGTCTAAACTCTGCAATTTTGCAGGCTCCGTGCCTCTGCCATACCCCCTGGCAGCTGTTTGGACTATGAATGACATACCCACACTGGTGAGGCACACACTCCTGTAAAGCCCTGTACACACGCTCAGAAAATCATACAGAAAAATACCGCTTTCGAAGCGATCAGATGATAATCTGATCGCTAGTACACAGCTTTCGTATGAACTTATCTGAAGGGATAAACACGAAAACTTTTCTCGTACGAAACCAGGTCATACGATTTTCATTCAATCAGTACAGTTTTCGTCCAAAAATACATTATTATATATTACTTCACTTCCAAATTTCTTTCTGTCGTACGAGAATTTTCGTACTTTAGTAACCTCTTCAATTTCGATATGGAAACTAGCATGCAAAAAAAATGTGTCCGATAATCTAATCGTGTGTACTAGGCTTAAATCTGCTCGATACCTCCCATGGGTTTAGGAAGGCAGTACACCCACTACAAGCCCCATTTCAGCTGAGTTATGCTACCTCTGTATGTAGATGTATTCCAGGTCATTATAAGAGGGTGTATAGAGTAGAGATTCTCGTGGTAGAGGCTCTACAGGGTGGAGAAGGGTCTACTTCGCACATGAGGGTCCGTTCCTGGGCCTGATTGGTGAGCTGAGGCTCCAGGAGAGGAGTCAAGCAAGGAAGTTGTGGCAGGAGTCAAGGACAGCGCAGGTACTCACTGGAGGTGAGGTCTATCAGAGTGTGTGTCAGCTAATACCTGGACTGCAATACTAATCATGATTGCAGCCCTATGTAATTTCAAGTCATTAGATATATACAGTATCTTAAAAAAGTGAATACACCTGTCACATTTTATTATATCTTTTCATGTGACAACGCTGAAGAAATGACACTTTGCTTCAATGTAAAGTAGTGAGTGTACAGCTTGTATAACAGTGTAAATTTGCTGTCCCCTCATAATAATAACTTAACACACAGCTATTAATGTTTAAACCACTGGCAACAAAAATGAGTACATCCTTAAGTGATAATGTCCAAATTGGGCCCAAAGTGTCAATATTTTGTGTGGCCACCATTATTTTCCAGCACTGCCTTAACCTTCTTGGGCATGGAGTTTACCAGAGCTTCACAGGTTGTCACTGGAGTCCTCTTCCACTCCTCCATGACGACATCATGGAGCTGGTGAATGTTAGAGACCTTGCGCTCCTCCACCTTCTGTTTGAGGATGCCCCACAGATGCTCAATAGGGTTTATGTCTGGAGACATGCTTGGCCAGTCCATTACCTTTACCCTCAGTAAAAGGCAGTGGTCGTCTTGGAGGTGTGTTTGGGGTCGTTATCATGTTGGAATACTGCCCTGCGGCCCAGTCTTCGAAGGGAGGGGATCATGCTTTGCTTCAGTATGTCACAGTACATGTTGGCATTCATGGTTCCTTCAATGAACTGTAGCTCCCCAGTAACCCAGTGCCGGCAGCACTCATGCAGCCCCAGACCATGACACTTCCACCACCATGCTTGACTGTAGGCAAGACACACTTGTCTTTGTACTCCTCACCTGTTGGCCGCCACACACGCTTGACACCATCTGAACCAAATAAGTTTATTTTGGTCTCATCAGACCACAGGACATAGTTCCAGTAAACCATGTCCTTAATCAAACTGTTTGCAGGCTTTCTTGCGCATCATCTTAAGAAGAGGCTTCCTTCTGGGACGAGAGCCATGCAAACCAATTTGATGCAGTGTGCAGCGTATGGTCTGAGCATTGACAGGCTGACCCCCCCACCCCTTCAACCTCTGCAGCAATGCTGGCAGCACTCATACGTCTATTTCTCAAAGACAACCTCTGGAAATGACGCTGAGCACGTGCACTCAACTTCTTTGGTCGACCATGACGAGGCCTGTTGTGAGTGGAACCTGTCCTGTTAAACCGCTGTATGGTCTTGCCCACCATGCTGCAGCTCAGTTTCAGAATCTTGGCAAACTTCTTATAGCCTAGGTCATCTTTATGTAGAGCAACATTTCTTTTTTTCAGATCCTCAGAGAGTTTTTTTTGCCATAAGGTGCCATGTTGAACTTCCAGTGACCAGTTTATGAGAGTGAGAGCAATAACACCAAATTTAACACACCTGCTCCCCATTCACACCTGAGACCTTGTAACACATGACACCGGGGAGGGAAAATGACTAATTGGACCGAATTTGGATATTTTCTCTTAGGGGTGTACTCACTTTTGTTGCCAGCGGCTTAGACATTAATGGCTTTGTGTTGAGTTATTTTGACTCCATGTCAAATGTGATCATGTGATCTGGTTTGCCTAGACTTTTTGTCACCAGATCTTTGTATCCAGAGCAAGAGGGAGGCACCTACAGTATATACACTGAGGGGAGATTTACCAAATCTGGTGAACTCAGAATCTGGTGTAGCTGTGCATAGAACCCAATCAGTTTCTAACTTCAGCTTGTTCAATTAAAGTGGAAGTAAAGTTGTTTTTAAATCAAATGGCTGACAGGCAGGGTATTAATGGCAGAAGAGACCCTATTGGTCTTTTCTGCCTTAAATGCATCATTCTGCCTGTCAGCTATCATATTCAACATTTACGGCCCCGATCTGTGCCGTGGCGATGTGACTCCCGTGTGCATGCAAGGGAGTGACGTCATCGGAAGGCACCGGACCTGGAAGGAAGACCGGGCGAAGATGGAAGTTCCGGGGGCCGGCGGAGCAATCCTACTACAGCGCTGGAGGACACCATATGACAGATAAGTCTGCCATTATGTACTAATATGCTGTGCATACTAGGCATTATGGCATACCCTACCTGGGGGGCCATTTACCAGTCCCCTTGTGTTGTAGCTTTACAATACCAAACTTGTCAACAAAATGTGGAGAGAAGTTGAGTTACATTTTAACCTATGGTTACATTACTGGTCTGTCCAGAATATGCCGAATCAGGTTTAATGTTGTTTATGTTTAATTATTGTTTTACAGATCTCCTGTTGGAAACCCTGTGACAGCAAGAAGCATTGTTTTCCACTGTGATGGTGTTTTTTGTTAAACAGCAAACTTATTGTTATATGTATTGCATTTATTTTTTGTGCAATAAAAATAAATGAAAAGTGTGAATAGTATTTAAAAGATAAGTGAGTTTTTTCACCCTGGATCTACAATATGACACTATTGTCTTCCGCTATCTGCAGGAAATTCACAGTTTTGGGGGGCATTGCTACTGTGCTGTGTGTAGAGATGTGTGCTCGTATGTCCCTACGAGTCCCATGTTGGACGCTGTCGGTGATGTGGGTCACTGAACCATAAGGGACTCCTTTGTCATACTGGTAAACAAACAATTTTGCAGGCTCCATGCTTTTGCCACAGCCCCTGGCAGCTGTTTAGACTATTAATGGCATACCCACACTGGTTAGTTCATAGTTATCTTTTTGGGTCATTGGATGATCCCTGATGATACAGTTCCTGTGCATGCGCACAAGAGTTGCATCGTTCACAACTCCATGAGCTGGTGTGTACTGCAGAGTGTACAATGCTCCTAGAAATTAAAAGGAAATGAATGGGAGAAAAGGAGAAGCAATGTTTTGGCAGAAGAGACATTGCATGTCTTCTCTGAAAGAAACTCAATTTTCCAACTTTTTTATTTATTTATATATAAACGATTTGATGAAGGGGGCCTATTAGAACCTCTGAAATGCATTGATTTGTGCTTTTATTATGTCTGATGCTACTGCTCTTTCGTATGCCCTGAATGTCACCGGAAGCACCCCCTATAGACATCTTTGAAGTAGACTTATAGGGCGTACACACGGTCGGACTTTGTTCAGACATTCCGACAACAAAATCCTAGGATTTTTCCGACGGATGTTGGCTCAAACTTGTTTTGTCTACACACGGTCGCACAAAGTTGTCGGAAAATCCGATCGTTCTAAACGCGGTGACGTAAAACACGTACGTCGGGACTATAAACGGGGCAGTGGCCAATAGCTTTCATCTCTTTATTTATTCTGAGCATGCGTGGCACTTTGTCCGTCGGATTTGTGTACACACGATCGGAACAAAATCCGTTGTCGGAAAATTTTATCTCCTGCTCTCCAACTTCGTGTGTCGGAAAATCCGATGGAAAATGTCCGATGGAGCCCACACACGGTCGGAATTTCCGACAACACGCTCTGATCGGACATTTTCCATCGGAAAATCCGACCGTGTGTACGGGGCATTGCTATGTAAGATGGAAATCAACGGAACTTTACGACATTTACTAAGCTCTGGGGAACATTAGTGCACAGTTTATTTAACTCTAGTAAATCAACCCCTTTGTTTCCATAAGTTGCCTATTAGAGCCTGTCCATACACATTACATCTTGACTGTTAATCAATTTTTTCGATGCACCCCCCCCCCCCCCCTCATATCTCTCACTTACTATAGAAGGATTTGTTCTGTTAGTAGGGTTTATTCATTTTGAGTATTTATTATGTACAACAATTTTTTTATTTTTTTTGATGGTGAAGGCCATTGTCTGTGCCGATCTAGCTAAGCAAGGGCTGCTCAGGAAGGTACTGGGAGAGGAAGGTCAGAGGAGTTTTGTGGTGTAACCCTGACTAATGAAAATCCAGGGCTGAATTGGGTGGAGTTAGGAGTGCTGGATGTATATAAGATGTAGAGGAGTTACAATGTTGGGGGTACCCGAGGCCCTGTCAGGCTGGATGTTGCCTCATGGTTTTTAGTGGCGGCCGTGTCTATACTTGTTACAACTCTCCTGAGCATCATTCTAGCAGATATATAATATGCACAGGACAGCTTTGTTACTTTATGTGTGTAGTATTTTCCCACAGTTTCTTTGCTGTTAATGTAGTTAAAGCTAAGCCCCACCCAAAAGGGGAAGCTCCACTTGTCTGCCTCCTACCTACTTGATGTCTGTTTACCTGCCCTGTCTCCATTGTAGGGGCCCCAGAGCATTACTTTACCCATGGTGCTCATGATGCTATTAAGATGGCCCTGGTGGAAGTCTCTGTGTTTCAGTTGTGATAGGTTGCCTTTAATCAGAAAGACTGTAATGTACCTTAAGGACTGGGTCTATTGGAGGAAATAGCAGACAGGTGTGAATTCTATATATTGAACACTCAAATCATCCATGTGATTGTCCCCTTCCCTCACAAGAAGTTGCACAAAGAGTCCATTGATGCACAACTTTATATAACTTTTTTTGCAGAGCAATATACAATAAATTACATTTCTTTTCAGATCAAAGTGCACATCTAGGCAAGAAGCAAAGTTTAAAAAAAATAATGCACATACAAAAATTGAAACACTCAGACATGACTCTGTAGAGAGCGCAGTGTGAAATAACAAACACGTATATAAATGCTTTATGGGCCTGTATGTCTAAAGCAACACTGCTGCTTGCAGTTTTCTGCTCCTAGTGTGGTTGGTGGGATTGGCTTTGCAGCAAAAAAATGCCCTTGCCCTGCTGTTAAACAATGGAGGAGTCATTTATGCAAAGCTGCCATAGTCCCAATTATGTGAATTGATTCTCCTGCCTTTCTGTGCATCCAAGATGGAGCCAACAATAATAAGAAAAAGTACAGAGAAACATTTTCCCTGTGAGGACACTTCCATAACAGGAGCGTAAATCACAAAAAAGGTCAGAAGGCTATGGGTATGAGTCAGGTTGCTAGGAACGCTTAAGCAAGATGGAGTAGATCACAAATTAGTATGGACAACTGCTTTTAATGAAGAATCATTTTCTCTGTTGAGGACACTTTCATGTTTGTGAACTCTAATCACAGAGAGGGTCAGATGACTCTGGGGTCTTCGGGAAGGATAGGTTATTGGCAGCTCAGGGAACCTGGACATTGTGGGTGTATGAAAATGGAAACGTCCTGAGTGGATCTTGAGATTTAAACATTCCTGTTTCAGCACAACTGAAAATAAGTGATAGCTGTAATGTCCAGCCACACAGATTAAGCTGACATTATACATTCTATAGATATTAAAGTGCAAACTCCACCTAAAACAGCTTCTTCTGCTTTAGGGAGAATGAAGCTGGCTTGATACCTAGTCGGCTGGTTCCTGATGTCCAAGAGCTTGGCGAGAGGTTTTCCTCCCGTCCGAGTCTGAGAGGTAAGGTGAACTTTTGTCCTGGCTCACTATGTGTCACACCCTTATCTGGGGTAGCAAGTGATTCCCTTCAACTAGGCTACAAGGCACTAGAGAAAGTCATATAAGGGATACAACTCTGGCCCACTCCACCCGATACTGGGATCACTGTTTTAGGGGGAGTTACTGTTTAAGAAAAGACTTCGAACACATCATGAATGTGGAGCTATTGTCACTACAAGAGGGCAGCATGGTACACATGGCAACCGCAGGTCTAATTTCATGTCCAGCTGGACAAGAGACTGATGTGTTTCTAAAGTAACCAATCTGATTCCAGAGGTCACTTTTTTAAAATAAAAAAAATGGTTTCTGCAGGCAATTCAGGCAGTTTTTTCAGACATTGTCAATTCTAGATCCTACTGAGATTTAATAAGGGTTATATTCTAAAAGAAATGCAATAGAGCAGTCACCATAGCAATCAGAAGTTTGCTTCTATTAGCATAGCTGATGCTTGCTGAACTGATTGCTGATTGGTTTTGTCCAGAACACCCACTTACAGAATGGCTACCCTTTTTCTGCTACAGGTTAGAGGTTTACAACTGGCTTCTGAATTCTTGATGTGTGCAGTACATTTTTGCCTTTCTAATACTCTTAATTAATTAAGCTCTTCCAATAGGTGTAAGGTCAATGGACTAGGTGCAAAAAGAGTTAGCTAAGAGCTGTAATCCCTTTGGACAAAAAGAGCCACACAGATAGTGCTCTTTATCCAGTTTTAAGTTTCCTGAAGTTTTTTAAGACTTTAGTTTACCTTCAAGATTGTATATTAAGATTGTATAAGATTTGTATAATAAGGCACTGCAAAGGGCACTGACTGCATGCAAAGTGCAGGGACTCATTTACAACCAGAGTTTTTTCTTCAACTGAGATGTCTACACATAATTATACAAATACAGTCTGTGGGTTACAGCTTTTTCCAAAACATCACTGCTCTGACTTGTTTTAAATGGGCAGACATGATTACAAAGCTCTTTTCTTTGATCTTTCGATTTACATGAACAGGGAGTGTACCTGGAAGGCCAGTGGCAACGGACTGTGTGAAACAATCCTGCCTTATATTGCTGGCACAGTCTGCTATCTTGTGGAAAATTTAAGCATGCCCAGCTAGCTTTTGCAAACCAATTAAATGGATCAAATAAGGGGTAGTAAGTTACTTTTCTCTGTTAATGAGAAGCTGGTTGAAATTGTCACAAAACTGCCACAGCCAGCATGGCCAATTTGAGTTACAAAAGGCATCCTTTTCTTGAAGAAACAACTTTTGTATGGCTGTTTTTTAATGACCCACAATTTCTAATTTTAGTTGGAGTTCCCAAAACTTGCCTGAGAGGACCTGCAGAAGCACCCTGACACCCCATTATTTAGGTGAAACTGTCAGCCATTTAAATCTTCATGTCTTCTTGAATAGAGTCTTGTTATCATCTTAGCTAGACCAGTAAAGCCTCCTCCGTGTGCCTCACTGATGGAGTTGCACTTGCTAAGGGGTTTGACTTCAGGAAAGTCCATTTTGCTGTCCAGTGATGGTGCCTCAGTAACCTTTAGAGATCTAAATCTAAGCAGAACTTTAACTTTTAACGTTGTGGTTTTGGTTGCATACGGCCACGTGGTAGACTTTGATAATTAATGGGAAAGTCCAGCATGTCAATAGCTGTCAGGGCATATTGTGGCATGTAGTCCCTCAACAATTGTTAGCCATAGTTAGTCCATCTTGGATCTAAAATGGTGGAATTAAAAAGGGCAATATGTGTGGGGCAAACAAAACACTGCATGGTTGTGAAATACAGATATGTATGTACAGAGACGGGTGTGAGCATGGCGTCGAGGACTGAACGTGGAATTTTGTATAGAATTATTCAGGAAAATATTTCAAAAGCTGCTCAGTCACCCTTTGATCTGTGAAATGCTGGGATCCCCTCTGGTGATCGAGTTCCCCCTCTGGTTTTTTCCTGTGCAGCACCCCATTGGAGATGTAGTCAGGGTTGTCAGTGTCTAGACGTTTTACACGTAGGAGATTGGCTGGGGTGTCTTCGCTGTGGTCATCCTCCAGAGAGCGCCTCATACGTCGTGGTGTCTTTGAGGTTAAGCGTTGAGGCATTTCCGCTTCACTCATTGCTGTTAGGACCCGTGTGACCAGGTACCTATATTGTAAAAGAACATATATTTTAAGAGTTTCACATTAATGACTTATTTATCATAAAGCATTTTATGCCTTAGGTGAAAGAACTCTTATCTGATCAATAGGTAGGACAGCTGATAATGGTTATAGGATTTTTGATTTGTTCCTGAGTTACTGAATACTCTTCTGAAGATAAGGGTTGACACACAGATTCTATTTTTTTTAATTCTCTCATGTGTGGCTGACTGTTAGATCCACAGGGACTCAAAAAAATAAGGGGTATGTTTATACAGAGGTGATAGATCAGCTTTTTAGAAGAACAAGCTGTTTCACTATCAAGGACATTGTTTTGTACATAAAATGTACTTCCATAGAACACACATGTCCCTTCAGCTTACCTTAACATCTCTTCATCCATGGGATACCCATCATCATTGCCCTCTTCCTGTGGCAGCCGTAAAGAGGGGCCTTCAAACCCCCGGTTTTGTCGGTAGTAGCTCTGCAGAGCTTGTGCCATTTGGTTGCGGGATACCTGTGGCCGTGTCCGGCTGGTCACCACCTCGGTCTCATCATAATCTTGGTATGGTCTCTGGTAGTCTCCCTCAGGCTGAGCAGGGCCAGAAAATCCTTGCAACTGGTCAGCGTAGGCCTTGTCCCGGTTGATCTGATTCCAGAGATGCAGAAGATTGGCCAGATAGATGGTCTCCTTGTCTCTCCTCTGGCCTTCCTCTACCAGCTGTTGTAGGGATGGACCATTCCGAGCAGGGTCCACTCTGTGGGGGGAGCCCATTCTTTCCAAGGCCTGAGCAAGGAGTTCTTCTTGAGGGTAGGCAGCAAGTCTGGCAAGCATGGCCTGGTTTAGGTCAGCATATAGTTGTTCATTGCGAAGAGCTTCTGGTGGAACGTAGGACATCACATCAGCTTCATAAGGGATGTTAGCTGGGAGGCTTCTTCTGACCCTTAAGGGAGCTCCAAGGTCATCGTGAGTCAGTAACCCCAGAGGCTGGATGTGGAAAACAAAAGGTTTAATCAAAATTACTTTCAATCTTTTACTGGTTATCTAAAATTGAGTTTAAGTGTATGTAAACCCTAGCAGTATATATATTTGCTTCCTTTTTGTTTTTTTATCTGTATAATTAAAGGTGTTTTATTATCTCTGTTGGATAAATGCAACAAAAGTATTTGTTAAAACTACTAGAAATGCAGCGAGTGCCTAACTTTCTGTGGGCACTGCATTCTTATCTAGTCTTGTCAGACATGCACAGGTTACCTTTTGAGGACTTCAAAAAAACCTTCCCACATGGTATGGAAATGAAGAGAGGGGGAGTGTTCCATAGTCCTAATACATTTCCTGTCCTTGGGTGAGAATGCCGTTCCACCAGAGCTACAGCACAGTGAGTATTGTCACCCTAGGGCAGGAAGTGTGTTACTGTCAAGATCACCTGGAGGAAAAAAAAAAGCCTGAAACGAATGCAGCCACCATATCTAAGGACTGGTAGACTGTCCCCTGCTGACTGATAACTGAGCGATCAAACACCGCAGATCGCACAATTCATAAAGTTCCCTGAGCAGAGGGCTGCTGACTGTAAGTCACCGGCTCTCTGCTCTGTCCACTCCATGATCACTGGAGCACTGGGCTGTGAAGGGGGTGGGAGCGGCTGGCTCAGGCTCTCAGTGGCTTGCTGAGAGGCTGAGCCGGATGCCGGTCCAGGCATGTGGGCGGATCCTGGACTGGATCTGTGTCATCAGCCAACAGCAGACTTCTGCACTCCTGCTGTGATCCAAATATAAGGGGGGGGGGGGGTGGCAGAAGCTCCAGGAGCCCAGGAGAAGTATACTATATCATTCATTGGTATTGAGCGCCCAGGGCAAATTCTTTTTGTTTATTTACTCCTGTGATCCACAGGAGAAGTACAGCCAAACGGGGTTTGGCTGTACTTCTCCTTTAAGTTATTTATAAACTTGTATTATATGAGTAATTTTGTAGTGCTTTAAAGAAAGTATATTAAGCAGGTCTGGGTGTGAAAACGAACTGATTTGTATATTATTACAAAAATGAAAGCATTACATAGAAAATATAAGTTATGTTTAACAGGACACGCATCACCTTTCTAACCTAGATAATATTTCATAGGATTGACATTACAACGTCTCCAAATATGAATTATATTTTTACAAATGTGATATCTTTACATCACATGTTTAAAGTGAACCAGTCTTCTTTGTGCAAACTTGCTTACAAAAGATTTAGATTGGCCCCCTTATTTAGCTTTTAATAGTTTGCCTGTGCCTAAGCCTTGCGACACAAGGTGGTCACAGCAAAGGTATAACTAAACAGAATTTTGTTGTTTCTGCTATAGGTTGATGCATGGGTAGATAGAGAGACAGACAGACAAATTCAGGTTTTCCCATCTATTAAAATACAGCATAATTACAGTATATACCTGTACCTCTGTGGCACCAAGCCCTTCTATGCCCAGCTAGACATCCAGGGGCACTCCTATAGATCTATCCACCCCCTATGGTTGCCACATTATTAGTATCCCTCTGTACACTCCCAGCATCCTTCAGGTCCCTGTTTGGTGCAGATTCCCTAGTGACTGTTGTATCTCCCAGTATCATCCAATTAGATGCAGGCAGACACTAATCAGTGGTTTATCAGTATCTATGACTAATACCCCAAGCATCTGCAGAAGGAGAAAATGTCATTACAGATAATGAGGCATCACATGAGATCCCTGGACATTATAGCTTCCGTACGCACAGCAGGACCCAGGGAGGGGCTGTGTACTGTGTAGGTGATATAACATCGAGCTTCAAAAATATGAGCCTGAGATGGAGTCTGTAACTGAGGTCCATGGATGTATAATAATTAGATACCACAACCACATTCTCATAATATAATGAGAATAGAAGGAGGGGGGGGGGTATGCATTTACCAATGCAGAAAAATATAGGATTTCCTTTAGACAGCGCTCAGTCTCTATGGGCCTGGGCAGCTTGCTTGGGTATGTGTCCCAGGTCTAGTGACACCTCTCTTGAACTGTGACAGCAATGCATATGGTCACTGATCACCTAATACCAATCAATCATGGGGCACTGAATACCAATGTATAAGGGGCATTAAAAAACAGTGTCAGGGGGTACAGACTACTGAGTACCAATATTTAAAGAGGCACTAACCAGCAATCACCAATGTTTAAGGGGGCACTGATCAGTAAGCAGCAGTGTATAAGGGGACACTGACCACTTAATACTAATCAATAAGGGGACACTAACCAGTGAACACCAATGTACAAGGGGGAACTAACCATTGAGCACCAATCTATAAGAGGCGCTAAACACTAACATATAAGGTGGAACTGACCAATGAACACATGTCTAAAGGGGTACTCACCACTGAACACCAACATTTTAGGGGCATTCACCACTGTTTAAGGGCGTACTCACCACATAGCATCAACAAAAGGGGCACTTAGTCCTTGCAGCTGCACTCTATAAACTCTGTTATGCATAGCATAGTCTTAACCAATGCAGTCTTTTCACTGTGTCGTACATTATATAGTCCTGACCTCATACTGTATAAGCTGTGTTGTAGTTTACACAGTCCTGATTACTGAACTCTATATAGTATGCTATAATATAGATTACATAACCCTAACAACTGGCCTATGCTATGTTGTATATTACTTAGGTTAGTCCTGCCCTCTAACTGTTGCACCGTATACACTATGTTGCACATTACATACAGCGGGGATGGAAAGTATTCAGACCCCCTTAAATTTTTCACTCTTTGTTATTTTGCAGCCATTTGTTAAAATCATTTAAGTTCATTTTGTTCCTCATTAATGTACACACAGCACCCCATATTGACAGAAAAACACAGAATTGTTGACATTTTTGCAGATTTATTAAAAAAGAAAAACTGAAATATCACATGGTCCTAAGTATTCAGACCCTTTGCTGTGACACTCATATATTTAACTCAGGTGCTGTCCATTTCTTCTGATCATCCTTGAGATGATTCTACACCTTCATTTGAGTCCAGCTGTTTGATTATACTGATTGGACTTGATTAGGAAAGCCACACACCTGTCTATTTAAGACCTTACAGCTCACAGTGTATGTCAGAGCAAATGAGAATCATGAGGTCAAAGGAACTGCCTGAAGAGCTCAGAGACAGAATTGTGGCAAGGCACAGATCTGGCCAAGGTTACAAAAAAATTTCTGCTGCACTTAAGGTTCCTAAGAGCACATTGGCCTTCATAATCCTTAAATGGAAGACGTTTGGGACGACCAGAACCCTTCCTAGAGCTGGCCGTTCAGCCAAACTGAGCTATCGGGGGAGAAGAGCCTTGGTGAGAGAGGTAAAGAAGAACCCAAAGATCACTGTGGCTGAGCTCCAGAGATGCAGTCAGGAGATGGGAGAAAGTTGTAGAAAGTCAACCATCACTGCAGCCCTCCACCAGTCGGGGCTTTATGGCAGAGGGACGGCCAGCTCTAGGAAGGGTTCTGGTCGTCCCAAACGTCTTCCATTTAAGGATTATGGAGGCCACTGTGCTCTTAGGAACCTTAAGTGCAGCAGAAATTTTTTTGTAACCTTGGCCAGATCTGTGCCTTACCACAATTCTGTCTCTGAGCTCTTCAGGCAGTTCCTTTGACCTCATGATTCTCATTTGCTCTGACATGCACTGTGAGCTGTAAGGTCTTATATAGACAGGCGTGTGGCTTTCCTAATCAAGTCCAATCAGTATAATCAAACACAGCTGGACTCAAATGAAGGTGTAGAACCATCTCAAGGATGATCAGAAGAAATGGACAGCACCTGAGTTAAATATATGAGTGTCACAGCAAAGGGTCTGAATACTGAGGACCATGTGATATTTCAGTTTTTCTTTTTTAATAAATCTGCAAAAATGTCAACAATTCTGTGTTTTTCTGTCAATATGGGGTGCTGTGTGTACATTAATGAGGAAAAAAATGAACTTTTAGCAAATGGCTGCAATATAACAAAGAGTGAAAAATTTAAGGGGGTCTGAATACTTTCCGTCCTCACTGTAGCCCTGACCTCTACACACGATACTATATTGTATGTTACATAATCCTTAAAGCTCTGCATTCCAAAACTATGTTATACATGACATAGCCCTGACCTCTGCACGCTATTTGCTATGTTGTATGTTACATAAGCTTAAAAGCTGCACTCCACAAACTATGTTGTACATTACATCTGTGTGTAGAAAAGCATACGTAAGGAAAAAGTTTTATTTTTTAAATGTATTTTTTATTATCATTGTTTACGAGGCTAATCTTTGTCTGTGAGACTGTCATTTATAGCATAGTAATTGAAGCACATTTTTGGGGTCCAAAGACTTTGGGATATGTGTGCCATGTATACAGAAAGTAGGCACGGGTTCTATTTAACCATTCCCCTTTAAGCCTCTCCCATGGTCAGGCGCAATCTGGCCTTGCAAACCATTCGTTGTGCACAATTTATCTCCTCAACGTGCCCTCGGGCACTCCGTGTCTTTCTCAATCCTAGCAACAAGATGGAGAAAGATGAATGCACAGAGAAAACCAGACAGAAATAGAGTGTCATTGGATGGAATGGAAAGAAGACCGAAGGGTGGGGAAGGGAGCGAATCTGGAGAGACTGAAACAACCTGGCAGAGAGATAGATGGAGAGAAGAGAGTAAAAAAAAAAAACAGGTGGAGGAGGGGGGAGAGGAGACTTTAAGGGGGCAAAACGAGAGAGAAAATGTACGTGAAAAGAAGGATGAGAGATGGGGGGTAATAGAAAGTGGGAGAGGAACCAAGGAGAAGAAAAGAGATAACTGGAGGGAGGAAGAAGAAAAAAAAGCTGGGGAGGGGGTGAGTGAAAGGGAAAAAAGAGAAGGAGAAAAAGAGAGGGGCAGAGATGAGGAGAATAAAGAGACGGAGGAGAGAGAGAAAAGAGAGAAGAGAACAGTGGGAGCAGAAGAAAACAGAGAGAGAGGGAGATGGGGGGGGGGGGACGAGGAGAAAAAGAAAGAGAGATAGTAACAAGAGCTGGGGGGAGAGAGGGTAAAGAAGAGGGGAACAAAGAGAGGGGCAGAGAAGAGGAGAATAAAGAGATGGAGGAGATAGAGGAAAGAGAGAAGAGAACAGTGGGAGGAGAAGAAAACAGAGAGAGAGGGAGATGGGGGGGAGAGAAGAGGAGAGAGAAAAAGAGAGATAGTAACAGGAGCTGGGGGGAGAGAGGGAAAAGAAGAGGGGAACAAAGAGAGGGGCAGAGAAGAGGAGAATAAAGAGACGGAGGAGAGAGAGGAAAATGAGAAGAGAACAGTGAGATGAGAAGAAAACAGAGAGAGAGGGAGATGGGGGGGGGGAGAGAGAAGAGGAGAGAGAAAAAGAGAGATAGTAACAGGAGCTTGGGGGAGAGAGGGAAAAGAAGAGGGGAAGAAAGAGAGGGGCAGAGAAGAGGAGAATAAAGAGACGGAGGAGAGAGATGAAAGAGAGGAGAGAACAGTGGGATGAGAAGAAAACAGAGAGAGAGGGAGATGGGGGGGGGGGGAGAAGAGGAGAAAAAAAAAAGAGAGATAGTAACAGGAGCTGGGGGGAGAGAGGGAAAAGAAGAGGGGAAGAAAGAGAGGGGCAGAGAAGAGGAGAATAAAGAGAGAGAAGAGAACAGGAGGTGGAGGAGAGGAAAAGAGAGAGAGAGATGGGGGGGGGGGGGGGAAAGAAGAGGAGAGAGAAAAATAGAGAAGGTAACACGAGCTGGAGAGAGGGGTGAGTGAATGAGAAAAAGAGAAGGAAAAAAGGAGGGAAAGAAAAAGAGGGGTAGAGGAGGTGAAGGAGAAGAAAAGAAAGAGAGAGGGAGATGGGGAAAAGAAAAGAGGAGAGAGGAATAGAGAGAAGGTAACAGAAGCTGGGGAGAGGGGCAAGTGAACGAGAAAAAGAGAAGCAAAGAAAGAGAGGGTCAGAGAAGAGGAGAATTAAGAGAGAAAGAGAAGAGAACAGAAGGTGGAGAAAAGGAAAAGAAAGAGAGAGAGAAATGGGTGAAGAAAGAAGAGAAGAGAGGCATAGAGAGAAGGTAACAGAAGCTGGGGGAGAAGAAGAGAGAGTGAAAGAACGAGAGGAGGTAGAAGGAGGGAAATGGGGGGAAAGGAAAGAGGACAGGAGGTGGGGGAGAGGAAGAGAAAAAGATGAAAGGAAAGAGAAGAGGAGAGGAGGTAGAGATGAGGATGAGAGATGGGGAAAAGATAAGAGGAGAGAGGACGGGAGAGAAGGAGTGGAGAGAAATGTGATCAGAGGAGAAAAAGAAAAGAAATGAATAAGAGGAGGTAGACATTGGAAAGATACTGGCAGAGGAAGAAGAGAAGAAAAATAGAGAGATGAGCAAGGGAACTAGGAGAAGAGAGAGGGTGATATAGCAAAGGAAAAGAAAGGTGGCTAATAAGGATTACTGCTAGAAAGAGATTTCCCCAAAATCAAGCAACTAACCTTGCCAAGGGTGCTGGGGACAGACAAGCAGACAGTGACAGCCACCAACATGACACAGGGGCCCATCCTGATATGAAGACGCTGCCCTGATTCGAGAAGCTGTGACTGCTGGATGAAGAGACTGAGGTCTGCCGAAGAACAAGGGGGAGGGAGATGGAGCACCTCCCCCCCTGCTGCATTGTCACAGCAGCCTGGAGGAGACAGAGCCTGGGTACCACTGATGCTACCTGTCACTTCATCAGAATACACTGATACAAAGACATACTGACCTTCCCCCTCCTCCACATATAGAGAAATCAAGACATTACACCCAGGAGAAGAGGTGCAGACAATATATGTGAGAATTATTATAATTATACAGGATTTATATAGCTCCAACAGTTTGTGCAGCGCTTTACAACATGAGGGAAAACAGTACAGTTACAATACAAATCAATACAGGAGGGATCAGAGGGCCCTGCTCCTTAGAGCTTACAATCTAGAACTAGCATTTTTGTGTTGCGTTTTGAAGAGCTAGTGGCCATGTTTGCTGAGTCTGCAGACTTTGCTGGATGTGGTGCTGTATCATTTAATTTGAGGGGACACACTGATGTGGGCCCGAGGGGAAGACATCAGAGAGGCACCAAGAAAAGAAGGGGGGATTATTGTAGCACTGGAAAGTACAATGGAAAGGATGTGAATGGTAAGCTGAAATGTTTTGCTCAAATCTGTCACAAACCTGGGCAATTCAAACTAAGCAGGTGATGGAAAACATTTAGTATAAGGTTATGTTATGCAAAAACCACATGTCATCATGGTCAGTAGATTCAATGATATACACAGTAGACATGTGCATTTCGTTTAGTTCCGAATCGAAATTCGGACGAAATTTTCATTATTCGGACATTCGGATGCATCCGAAATACCGAATTACAATACTAACGAATTTAAACGAATCCGAAATGTTTCGAATCGAAAACCCACGGCCGAAATTCGAATCGAATTCGAATCGAATTCGAAACCAAATTCGAAATATATTCGATTCGAAAACAAATTCGAAATCTATTCGACTCGAATTCGAAAACAAATTGGAATCGAATTAGAAAAAATATAAATTGATTTCTAAAAAAACATACTATAAAATAGAATATAAAATAATAAAACAATAGAATAAACATAAAAGAATCGTAAAGAATAGAACAGAATTTAATAGAATTTAATAAAATACAACAGAATATGACCATCTTCTGAAATTCGAATTTCGAATAGTATAAATTCGAATTCGAAAATAGATTGGAAAATAACAATTTATATATATATATATATATATATATATATATATATATATATATATATATATATATATATATATATATATTATATATATATTATATATATATATATATAACCATTTTCCGAAATTCGAATTTCATATAGAATGAATTTGAATTCGAATAGAAAAGATTAGACTAGAAATAGGAAATAGACTAGAAAAACAATAGAACAGAATTGAGTAAAATATAATGTGTATATATATTATATTTTATTCTATTCTGTTCTATTTTTTTTCTATTCTAATCTTTTCTATTCGAATTTGAATTCATTCTAAATGAATTTCGAATTTCAATAGATGGTTATATATAAATAAATATCTAAAATATATATATATATATATATATATATATATATATATATATATATATATATATATATATATATATATATATATATATATAACCATTTTCCAAAATTCGAATTTCATATAGAATGAAATTGAATTTAAATAGAATAGAAAATAATATCATAAAAAAACAATAGATCAGATCAGAAAAAAAAAAAAAAAAAAAAAATATATATATATATATATATATATATATATATATATATATATATATATATATATATATATTTATTTTTTTTATTTTTTTTTTGGTTTTTTTTTATTGTTTTTCTAGTCTATTTCGAATTTCATATAGAATGAATTTGAATTCGAATAGAAAAGAAAATAGACTAGAAAAACAATAGAACAGAATAGAATAAAATATAATATATATATTAGATTATTTTCTGTTCTATTGTATTCCTATTCTAATCTTTTCTATTCGAATTTGAATTCATTCTATATGAATTTCGAATTTCAATAGATGGTTATATATATAAATACTTTTTCTGCAGCAAAAAATTTCATTTTCCGAACCGATTTTGGGGCCCCGTATCTCAGGGCCACTTGGTGCTAGGAACCCCAAATTTGGTGTGCAAACCCAGTGGAACTGGTACCACAACATATCCAAAGCTGAAGTTCCTAGCTCTAAGTGGCCCCGAGATACGGGGCCCCAAAATCGGTTCAGAAAATGTCATTCTCTGCTGCAGAAAAGTGCTTGACATTTTCTGAACCGAGTTTGGGGCCCCATAGCTCAGGGCTACTTGGAGCTAAGAACCTCAAATTTGGTGTGCTAACCCAGTGGAACTGGTACCATAAGATATCCAAAGCTGGGGTTCCTAGCACTAAGTGGCCCCGAGATACAGGGCCCAAAATTGGTTCAGAAAATGTCATTCTCTGCTGCAGAAAAGTGCTTGACATTTTCCGAACCGACTTTGGGGCCCCGTATCTCAGGGCCACTTGGTGCTAGGAACCCCAAATTTGGTGTGCTAACCCAGTGGAACTGGTACCATAACATATCCAAGGCTGGGGTTCCTATCACTAAGTGGCCCCATGTCATTTTGGGACCCTTTGTCATTGTCATTTTGGGACCCTTTGGGGTCAGAGACCCCAAATTTTGGCTGCAGCTAGGGGGCATCTAGGAACCCTTAACTAACGAGTTTGAAGTTCAGGGGACCTATGGCTGCAAATGGGCACAGTGATGCTGCAAATGGGCATTGTTGACCCTCTTTTCCACCTACAGTAGCTGTGCATTTCTCACCCTCGTCTTATACTCGGGTCAATAAGTTTTTCCCATTTTTTGTGGTAAATTAGGGCCTCGACTTATACTCAGAACGACTTATACTCGAGTATATACGGTATATATATATATATATATTAGTTATTTATTGATATATAACCATCTATTGGATGGTTTGAAATTCATATAGAATGAATTCAAATTTGAATAGAAAAGATTAGAATAGAAGCTGCAGCCAAAATTTGGGGTCTCTGAACCCAAAGGGTCCCAAAATGACATTGCTGCAGATGGACACAGTTGACCGAATTTGGGGCCCCATATCTTGGGGCCACTTAGTGCTAAGAACCCCAAATTTGGTGTGCAAACCCAGTGGAACTAGCACCATAAAAGTTCCAAAGCTGAGGTTTCTAGCACCAAGTGGCCCCGAGATACAGGGCCCCAAAAATCAGTTCAGAAAATGTCAAGCACTTTTCTGCAGCAGAGAATGACATTTTCCGAACCGGTTTTGGGGCCCCGTATCTTGGGGCCACTTAGTGCTAGGAACCCTAGCCTTGGATATATTATGGTACCAGTTCCACTGGGTTAGCACACCAAATTTGGGGTTCCTAGCACCAAGTGGCCCTGAGATACGGGGCCCCAAAGTCGGTTCGGAAAATGTCAAGCACTTCTGCAGCAGAGAATGACATTTTCTGAACCAATTTTGGGCCCTGTATCTCGGGGCCACTTAGTGCTAGGAACCCCAGCTTTGGATATGTTATGGTACCAGTTCCACTGGGTTAGCACACCAAATTTGAGGTTCTTAGCTCCAAGTAGCCCTGAGTAGGGATGAGCCGAACACCCCCCGGTTCGGTTCGCACCAGAACCCGCGAACGGACCGCAAGTTCGCACGAACGTTAGAACCCCATTGACGTCTATGGGACTCGAACGTTCGAAATCAAAAGTGCTCATTTTAAAGGCTAATTTGCATGGTATTGTCCTAAAAAGGGTTTGGGGACCCGGGTCCTACCCCAGGGGACATGTATCAATGCAAAAAAAACTTTTAAAAACGGCCGTTTTTTCGGGAGCAGTGATTTTAATGATGCTTAAAGTAAAAAAAAAAAAGTGAAATATTCCTTTAAATATCGTACCTGGGGGGTGTCTATAGTATGCCTGTAAAGTGACGCGTGTTTCCCATGTTTAGAACAGTCCCTGCACCAAATGTCATTTTTAAAGGAAAAAATCTCATTTAAAACTGCTTGCGGGTTTAATGTCATGTCGGGTCCTGGCAATATGGATGAAAATCAGTGAGACAAACGGCATGGGTACCCCCCAGTCCATTACCAGGCCCTTTGGGTCTTGTATGGATATTAAGGGGAACCCCGCACCCAAATTAAAATAAGGAAAGGTCCCTATATACTCTGAACAGCAGTATACAGGCGGTGCAAACAAGACAGGGACTGTAGGTTTGTTGTTAAGTAGAATCTGTTTGTAATTTTGAACATTTTTAATGTGTTTAGCTCCAGCCAAAAAATCTTTTCTAAGCTTTTTGGAAAACATAGGGAAGGGTTATCACCCCTGTGACATTTGTTTTGCGTCTTTCCTCCTCTTCAGAAGATTTCACCTCACTTTTTTGTCCCAATGAAAAATGTTTTTTGAAAATTTGGGTTTTTTTGTGGAACAAGGATTGGAAAGCATCAGTGGAAAGGAGAAATTGTTTTCCCATATTAACTCTTACATGAGAGAATTTCCCTTCCTATGGGTAGATTTCATCTCACTTCCTGTTGTCTCCTTCCGTTTGCAAGTAGGAGTCGTTTGTAAGTTAGATGTTTGAAAGTAGGGTCCTGCCCTATATACTCAGCAGAAATTTGGGCCTTAGGTGTTGCTGTGGCCAAAACACTGTAAGCCCTCACAGGGCCCTGCTGTGAAATATTAGATCAAGAATTGTAATTACATGCCCCTGTTGAACAGGAGCTGAAAAATTAGGCCTTAGGCACTGGTGCTGGTGCCACAACACTGCAACCCCTCACAGACACTCTAGTTGGAACGCAGGAACGAGCCCTGCTGCAAAGTATTGCATCAAAAATTGTAATTACACGCCCCTGTTAGACAGGGGCAGAAAAATTGGGCCTTAGGCACTGGTGCTGGTGCCACAACACTGCAACCCCTCACAGACACTCTAGTTGGAACGCAGGAACGAGCACTGCTGCAAAGTATTGCATCAAAAATTGTAATTACACGCCCCTGTTAGACAGGGGCAGAAAAATTGGGCCTTAGGCACTGGTGCTGGTGCCACAACACTGCAACCCCTCACAGACACTCTAGTTGGAATGCAGGAACGAGCCCTGCTGCAAAGTATTGCATCAAAAATTGTAATTTCACGCCCCTGTTAGACAGGGGCAGAAAAATTGGGCCTTAGGCACTGGTGCTGGTGCCACAACACTGCAACCCCTCACAGACACTCTAGTTGGAATGCAGGAACGAGCCGTGCTGCAAAGTATTACATCAAAAATTGTAATTACACGCCCCTGTTATACAGGGGCTGAAAAATTGTGCCTTAGGCACTGGTGGTGGCGCCCAGAACCAAAAATGTTCTTACAAGCTATCAGCGTGATGATTGAGGAGGAAGAGGATAATTACTCAGGGATAATCACTCAGCATCAGCATAGGCAGTCTTTGAAGGGATCTGAAAAAAATTATTCAGTTACATCAGCATCAGGTGCTTGGTAGCTGGTGGTGATCCAAGACTGATTCATTTTTATGAAGGTCAGCCGATCGACCGAGTCAGTGGACAGACGCACCCTGTGATCGGTTACCACGCCTCCAGCAGCACTGAATGTACGTTCCGAAAGAACGCTGGATGCAGGACAGGCCAGTAGCTCAATTGCATACTGTGCAAGCTCTGGCCAGTGATCCATCCTCAAGACCCAGTAACCCAGAGGATTTTCGGTGGGAAAGGTGTCCAAGTCTGATCTTGCCCCTAGGTATTCCTGCACCATGTAAAACAGACGCTGGCGATGGTTGCTGGAACCGATCATACCTTGGGGCTGCGGACCAAAAAATTGTCTGAACGCATCGGTCAGACGGCCACCTTCTCCACCGCTCCTTCTTTGACTGACCGAAGCCTCAGCAACACGTTGTCCAGAAACAGGAGTTTGTAACCTCCCAGTCTCTGGGAACGCGTTGCACAGACCTTTCTGCAAGGCCTCCCGAAGATGTTTCATCCTCTGCTCCCTCTGCGATGGCAAGATAAGGTCCGCAACCTTACCCTTGTAACGTGGATCAAGGAGGGTTGCCAGCCAGTATTGGTCCTTCTCCTTGATACCACGAATACGAGGATCCTTACGCAGGCTTTGCAGGATCAGGGAGGCCATGCAGCGTAGGTTTGCTGAGGCATTCGGTCCGGAGTCCTCTGGGTCACTAAGGACAACAACGTCCGCAGCCACCTCCTCCCAGCCACGTACAAGTCCATGTGTTCCTTGGGACTGATCCCTTAAAGACTGCTGATGCTGAGTGCCAGGCTCCACCTCCATACTGACACAATCTTCCTCCTCCTCCTCCTCCTCGTCCTCTTCCTGTGTGATCGGCGGGCACGCAGGAACACTGTCTGGATAAAGGGGGCCTTGAGAGCTAAGGAAGTCCTCCTCTTCCTGCCTCTGTTCTGCCTCAAGTGCCCTGTCCATTATTCCACGCAGCGTGTGCTCCAACAGGTGGACAAGGGGGACAGTGTCACTGATGCATGCACTGTCAGTGCTCACCATCCTCGTGGCCTCCTCGAATGGTGACAGGACAGTGCATGCATCCCTGATCATGGCCCACTGGCGTGGGGAAAAAAAACCAAGCTCCCCTGACCCTGTCCTGGTGCCATAGTCGCACAGGTACTCATTGATGGCCCTCTGCTGCGTGTGCAGCCGCTGCAGCATGGCCAACGTCGAGTTCCACCTGGTGGGCATGTCACAGATTAGGCGGTTCTTGGGCAGGTTAAACTCCTTTTGGAGGTCCGTCAGAAATGCACAGAGACTTTCCTGGCCTGCCTCAGGACATCCTGTAAGCCCGGGTACCTGCCCAAGAACCGCTGCACCACCAAGTTAAGGACGTGAGCCAAACAGGGCACATGGGTCAGTTGTCCCTGTCGGAGGGCAGAGAGGAGGTTGGTGCCATTGTCGCAAACCACCATTCCTGCCTTAAGTTGGCGTGGCGTCAACCACCTCTGAACCTGCCCCTGCAGAGCTGACAAAACCTCTGCCCCAGTGTGGCTCCTGTCCCCCAAGCACACCAGCTCAAGCACCGCATGGCATCTTTTGGCCTGCGTACTTGCGTAGCCCCTTGAACGCCTACGGAGCACCGCTGGTTCCGAGGAAGAGGCCATGGAGGAAGAAGAAGAGGAGGGGGTGGAGGAGAGAGGTGTGTCACAATCAGCATTTTGGAGGCGTGGTGGCGGAACAACCTCCAACACTACTGCACCTTGTCCTGCATCCTTCCCAGCTGCCAGCAGAGTCACCCAATGCGCCGTGAAACTTAAGTAACGTCCCTGTCCATGCCTGCTGGACCATGAGTCAGCGGTAATATGCACCTTACCGCTGACCGCCCTGTCCAGCGAGGCATGGACATTGCCTTCCACATGCCGGTAGAGAGCCGGAATCGCCTTCCGTGAGAAAAAGTGGCGTTTGGGTACCTGCCACTGAGGAACCGCACATTCCACAAACTCACGGAAGGGGGCAGAGTCTACCAACTGAAAAGGCAGCAGTTGAAGTGCTAGCAATTTTGCCAAGCTAGCATTCAACCGCTGGGCATGTGGATGGCTGGGAGCAAACTTCTTTCGGCGGTGCAGCAGCTGGGGCAGGGAAATTTGCCTGGTACAATCTGACGTCGGTGTACCAAAAGCAGATTGCCCACAAGTACTTGGCTGTGACACACCTAATTCTACACCTTCATTCCTCTCACTGCAGGTCTCAGAGAGGACTGAAGGTCTAGTGGGGTTGGAAATCTCAGCTGATGAGGAGCAAGGAGAGATCCTCTTTGTTCTTTGGTGTGGGTCTTTCAGATACGCTTGCCAACGAACTGCATGGCAGGTCAACATATGTCTGGTCAAGCATGTGGTACCCAAGCGGGAGATGTTTTGGCCACGCGAGATACGCTTGAGACATATGTTGCAAATAGCAGCGGTGCGATCTGATGCACTCGTCTCAAAAAAGGCCCACACCAAAGAACTTTTTGAATAACGCGCAGAGACTGCAGCGCCCTGCACATGTGGAGCTTTGGGGTGTGATGCAGTCAATGTGCTGCCCTTAGGCTGGCCCCTGGAGGGCATCCTGCCTAGTTGGTGATGTGCCACCTCCTCCTCCTCCTCCTCCTCCTCTCTCCTATCAGGCACCCACGTTGAGTCAGTGACCTCATCATCCCCTCCCTCCTCATCACTGGAGCAAACCTGGCAGTATGCTGCAGCAGGGGGAGCATGACTGCCAGATTGCTGTCCTTCTTGGGCACCCCCTCTGTCCGTGCTCATGTTACTGCCTTCATTGAGCTCAGTATCATCATCAGAGCCTTCCAAACGCTGGGCATCCTCCTGGAGCATGTACCCAACACTGTGGTCAAACAGTTCGAGGGAATCCTCATGAGGACATGGTGGAGCTAGGGAAGGAGTCACTGATGACATTGAGCTGAGGGAAGAGGCCGCTGCTTTGCCAGACAAAGCACCCTGGGCATGGGTGAGAGAGGATGAGGAGGATGAGGACGGCTTGGTCATCCACTCGACCAAGTCTTCCGCATGTTGCGGCTCAACACGGCCAGCTGCCGAAAAAAAGGCCAAGCGTGTCCCATGGCCACGTGCTGATGAGGATGCACCGTCTCCACGACCAGCACTAGACACAGAGCCTGCTTGCCCTCTCTTATTGGCTTGTGACTGTCTGCCTCTCCTTCTTGGCCTTCCAGACATACTAATGGCCTGTAGCTGCACTAAGCTGGGATAGAACACCTGTAATTTTCTTCAGGTAGCTTTATATACTGTAACCAGACAAGCCTGCCTGTCAGTAGGAAGATAACAGGAACGGATCTAGCTGAACACTGTGAGCAGGACGCACTGCACTAAATGTAAATACCAGGAACGGATCTAGCTGAACACTGTGAGCAGGACGCACTGCACTGAATGTAAATAGCAGGAACGGATCTAGCTGAACACTGTGAGCAGGACGCACTGCACTAAATGTAAATACCAGGAACGGATCTAGCTGAACACTGTGAGCAGGACGCACTGCACTGAATGTAAATAGCAGGAACGGATCTAGCTGAACACTGTGAGCAGGACGCACTGCACTGAATGTAAATAGCAGGAACGGATCTAGCTGAACACTGTGAGCAGGACGCACTGCACTGAATGTAAATAGCAGGAACGGATCTAGCTGAACACTGTGAGCAGGACGCACTGCACTGAATGTAAATAGCAGGAACGGATCTAGCTGAACACTGTGAGCAGGACGTACTGCACTAAATGTATATAGCAGGAACGGATCTAGCTGAACACTGTGAGCAGGACGCACTGCACTGAATGTAAATAGCAGGAACGGATCTAGCTGAACACTGTGAGCAGGACGCACTGCACTAAATGTAAATACCAGGAACGGATCTAGCTGAACACTGTGAGCAGGACGCACTGCACTGAATGTAAATAGCAGGAACGGATCTAGCTGAACACTGTGAGCAGGACGCACTGCACTGAATGTAAATAGCAGGAACGGATCTAGCTGAACACTGTGAGCAGGACGCACTGCACTGAATGTAAATAGCAGGAACGGATCTAGCTGAACACTGTGAGCAGGACGCACTGCACTGAATGTAAATAGCAGGAACGGATCTAGCTGAACACTGTGAGCAGGACGTACTGCACTAAATGTATATAGCAGGAACGGATCTAGCTGAACACTGTGAGCAGGACGCACTGCACTGAATGTAAATAGCAGGAACGGATCTAGCTGAACACTGTGAGCAGGACGCACTGCACTAAATGTAAATACCAGGAACGGATCTAGCTGAACACTGTGAGCAGGACGCACTGCACTGAATGTAAATAGCAGGAACGGATCTAGCTGAACACTGTCAGCAGGACGCACTGCACTGAATGTAAATAGCAGGAACGGATCTAGCTGAACACTGTGAGCAGGACGCACTGCACTGAATGTAAATAGCAGGAACGGATCTAGCTGAACACTGTGAGCAGGACGCACTGCACTGAATGTAAATAGCAGGAACGGATCTAGCTGAACACTGTGAGCAGGACGTACTGCACTAAATGTATATAGCAGGAACGGATCTAGCTGAACACTGTGAGCAGGACGCACTGCACTGAATGTAAATAGCAGGAACGGATCTAGCTGAACACTGTGAGCAGGACGCACTGCACTAAATGTAAATACCAGGAACGGATCTAGCTGAACACTGTGAGCAGGACGCACTGCACTGAATGTAAATAGCAGGAACGGATCTAGCTGAACACTGTGAGCAGGACGCACTGCACTGAATGTAAATAGCAGGAACGGATCTAGCTGAACACTGTGAGCAGGACGCACTGCACTGAATGTAAATAGCAGGAACGGATCTAGCTGAACACTGTGAGCAGGACGCACTGCACTGAATGTAAATAGCAGGAACGGATCTAGCTGAACACTGTGAGCAGGACGCACTGCACTGAATGTAAATAGCAGGAACGGATCTAGCTGAACACTGTGAGCAGGACGTACTGCACTAAATGTATATAGCAGGAACGGATCTAGCTGAACACTGTGAGCAGGACGCACTGCACTGAATGTAAATAGCAGGAACGGATCTAGCTGAACACTGTGAGCAGGACGCACTGCACTAAATGTAAATACCAGGAACGGATCTAGCTGAACACTGTGAGCAGGACGCACTGCACTGAATGTAAATAGCAGGAACGGATCTAGCTGAACACTGTGAGCAGGACGCACTGCACTGAATGTAAATAGCAGGAACGGATCTAGCTGAACACTGTGAGCAGGACGCACTGCACTGAATGTAAATAGCAGGAACGGATCTAGCTGAACACTGTGAGCAGGACGCACTGCACTGAATGTAAATAGCAGGAACGGATCTAGCTGAACACTGTGAGCAGGACGCACTGCACTGAATGTAAATAGCAGGAACGGATCTAGCTGAACACTGTGAGCAGGACACACTGCACTAAATAGTCTAGATAGAAGATAACAGGAACGGATCTAGCTAAACTGAATACAGTGTATATATATATATGCAACACCTGGGATGGATATATATACACAATACACTGTAAGTGCAGCTAACTGACTGACTGTTCTGCCTAATCTATCTAACTCAAATCAAATGACACTGTCTCTCTCTCTCTCTATCTCTCAGCACACCGGAACACACACTACACAGGGCCGCCGTGCAGGCGGCCTTATATAGTGTGGGGTGTGTACTAAATCCCCTGAGCCATAATTGGCCAAAGCCACCCTGGCTTTGGCCAATTACAGCTCTCTCTACTGACGGCGCTGTGATTGGCCAAGCATGCGGGTCATAGTGCATGCTTGGCCAATCATCAGCCAGCAATGCACTGCGATGCCGCAGTGAATTATGGGCCGTGACGCGCCACACGAATTTGGCGCGAACGGCCCATATCGTTCGCAATTCGACGGACGGTCGAACAGCCGATGTTCGAGTCGAACATGGGTTCGACTCGAACACGAAGCTCATCCCTAGCCCTGAGCTATGGGGCCGCAAACTCGGTTCAGAAAATGTCAAGCACTTTTCTGCAGCAGAGAATGACATTTTCTGAACCGATTTTGGGGCCCCGTATCTCGGGGCCACTTAGTGCTAGGAACCCCAGCCTTGGATATATTATGGTACCAGTTCCACTGGGTTAGCACACCAAATTTGGGGTTCCTAGCACCAAGTGGCCCTGAGATACGGGGCCCCAAAGTCGGTTCGGAAAATGTCAAGCACTTCTGCAGCAGAGAATGACATTTTCTGAACCGATTTTGGGCCCTGTATCTCGGGGCCACTTAGTGCTAGGAACCCCAGCTTTGGATATGTTATGGTACCAGTTCCACTGGGTTCGCTCACCAAATTTGAGGTTCTTAGCTCCAAGTAGCCCTGAGCTATGGGGCCCCAAACTCGGTTCAGAAAATGTCAAGCACTTTTCTGCAGCAGAGAATGACATTTTCTGAACCGATTTTGGGGCCCCATATCTCGGGGCCACTTAGTGCTAGGAACTTCAGCTTTGGATATGTTGTGGTACCAGTTCCACTGGGTTTGCACACCAAATTTGGGGTTCCTAGCACCAAGTGGCCCTGAGATACGGGGCCCCAAAATCGGTTCGGAAAATGAAATTTTTTGCTGCAGAAAAAGTATTTATATATATAACCATCTTTTGAAATTCGAAATTCATATAGAATGAATTCAAATTCGAATAGAAAAGATTAGAATAGGAATACAATAGAACAGAAAATAATCTAATATATATTATATTTTATTCTATTCTGTTCTATTGTTTTTCTAGTCTATTTTCTTTTCTATTCGAATTCGAATTCATTCTATATGAAATTCGAATTTCGGAAAATGGTTATATATATATATATATATATATATATATATATATATATATATATATAACCATTTTCCGAAATTCGAATTTCGTATAGAATGAATTTGAATTCGAATAGAAAAGAAAATAGAATAGAAAAACAATAGAACAGAATAGAATAAAATATAATATATATATTAGATTATTTTCTGTTCTATTGTATTCCTATTCTAATCTTTTCTATTCGAATTTGAATTCATTCTATATGAATTTCGAATTTCAAAAGATGGTTATATATATATAAATACTTTTTCTGCAGCAAAAAATTTCATTTTCCGAACCGATTGTGGGGCCCCGTATCTCAGGGCCACTTGGTGCTAGGAACCCCAAATTTGGTGTGCAAACCCAGTGGAACTGGTACCACAACATATCCAAAGCTGAAGTTCCTAGCACTAAGTGGCCCCGAGATACGGGGCCCCAAAATCGGTTCAGAAAATGTCATTCTCTGCTGCAGAAAAGTGCTTGACATTTTCTGAACCGAGTTTGGGGCCCCATAGCTCAGGGCTACTTGGAGCTAAGAACCTCAAATTTGGTGTGCTAACCCAGTGGAACTGGTACCATAACATATCCAAAGCTGGGGTTCCTAGCACTAAGTGGCCCCGAGATACAGGGCCCAAAATCGGTTCAGAAAATGTCATTCTCTGCTGCAGAAAAGTGCTTGACATTTTCCGAACCGACTTTGGGGCCCCGTATCTCAGGGCCACTTGGTGCTAGGAACCCCAAATTTGGTGTGCTAACCCAGTGGAACTGGTACCATAACATATCCAAGGCTGGGGTTCCTAGCACTAAGTGGCCCCGAGATACGGGGCCCCAAACCGGTTCGGAAAATGTCATTCTCTGCTGCAGAAAAGTGCTTGACATTTTCTGAACTGATTTTTGGGGCCCTGTATCTCGGGGCCACTTGGTGCTAGAAACCTCAGCTTTGGAACTTTTATGGTGCTAGTTCCACTGGGTTTGCACACCAAATTTGGGGTTCTTAGCACTAAGTGGCCCCAAGATACGGGGCCCCAAATTCGGTCAACTGTGTCCATCTGCAGCAATGTCATTTTGGGACCCTTTGGGTTCAGAGACCCCAAATTTTGGCTGCAGCTAGGGGGCATCTAGGAACCCTTAACTAACGAGTTTGAAGTTCAGGGGACCTATGGCTGCAAATGGGCACAGTGAGGCATGCAAATGGGCATTGTTGACCCTCTTTTCCACCTACAGTAGCTGTGCATTTCTCACCCTCGTCTTATACTCGGGTCAATAAGTTTTTCCCATTTTTTTTGTGGTAAATTAGGGCCTCGACTTATACTCAGAACGACTTATACTCGAGTATATACGGTATATATATATATATATATATATATATATATATATATATATTAGTTATTTATTGATATATAACCATCTATTGGATGGTTTGAAATTCATATAGAATGAATTCAAATTTGAATAGAAAAGATTAGAATAGAAGCTGCAGCCAAAATTTGGGGTCTCTGAACCCAAAGGGTCCCAAAATGACATTGCTGCAGATGGACACAGTTGACCGAATTTGGGGCCCCATATCTTGGGGCCACTTAGTGCTAAGAACCCCAAATTTGGTGTGCAAACCCAGTGGAACTAGCACCATAAAATTTCCAAAGCTGAGGTTTCTAGCACCAAGTGGCCCCGAGATACAGGGCCCCAAACTCGGTTCAGAAAATGTCAAGCACTTTTCTGCAGCAGAGAATGACATTTTCTGAACCGATTTTGGGGCCCCGTATCTCGGGGCCACTTAGTGCTAGGAACCCCAGCCTTGGATATATTATGGTACCAGTTCCACTGGGTTCGCACACCAAATTTGGGGTTCCTAGCACCAAGTAGCCCTGAGATACGGGGCCCCAAAGTCGATTCGGAAAATGTCAAGCACTTTTCTGCAGCAGAGAATGACATTTTCTGAACCGATTTTGGGGCCCCGTATCTCGGGGCCACTTAGTGCTAGGTACTTCAGCTTTGGATATGTTGTGGTACCAGTTCCACTGGGTTTGCACACCAAATTTGGGGTTCCTAGCACCAAGTGGCCCTGAGATACGGGGCCCCAAAATCGGTTCGGAAAATGAAATTTTTTGCTGCAGAAAAAGTATTTATATATATATAACCATCTTTTGAAATTCGAAATTCATATAGAATGAATTCAAATTCGAATAGAAAAGATTAGAATAGGAATACAATAGAACACAAAATAATCTAATATATATATTATATTTTATTCTATTCTGTTCTATTGTTGTTTCTAGTCTATTTTCTTTTCTATTCGAATTCGAATTCATTCTATATGAAATTCGAATTTCGGAAAATGGTTATATATATATATATATATATATATATATATATATATATATATATATATAACCATTTTCCGAAATTCGAATTTCATATAGAATGAATTCGAATAGAAAAGAAAATAGACTAGAAAAACAATATTTTACTCAATTGTGTTCTATTTTTTTTCTAGTCTATCTTCTATTTCTAGTCTAATCTTTTCAATTCGAATTCATTCTATATGAAATTCGAATTTCGGAAAATGGTTATATATATATATATATATATATATATATATATATATATATATATATATATATATATATATAAACCATCTTTTGAAATTAGAAAAATAGAAAAACAATAGAATAGAATAAAATATAATATATATATATTAGATTATTTTCTGTTCTATTGTTTTTCTATTCTAATCTTTTCTATTCAAATTTGAATTCATTTTATATGAATTTCGAATTTCAAAAGATGTATATAATTTTTTTTCCCTGATCTGTTCTATTGTTTTTCTATGATATATATATATATATATATATATATATATATATATATATATATAAATTTCCGAAATTCGAATTTCATATAGAATGAAATTGAATTGAAATAGAATAGAAAATAATATCTTAGAAAAACAATAGATCAGATCAGAAAATATATAATATATATATATATATGTATACATATATATATATATATGTATGTATAAATATACATATATATATATATATATATTAGAAAAAAATAGTACAGAATAGAATAAAATATTATATATATATATATATATATATATATATATATATATATAATTCTATTCTGTTCTATTGTTATTCTATTCTATTCTTTACTATTCTTTACTATTCAAATTTGAATAGAAAAAAATAGAATAGAATAGAGTAACAATAGAACAGAATAGAATAAAAAATAATATATATATATATATATATATATATATATATATATATATATATATATATATATATATATATATATATATATATTTTTTTTGTAAACGCTATAACTTTTGCGCAAAGCAATCAATAAACGCTTATTGCGATTTTTTTTTTAACAAAAATATGTAGAAGAATACGTATCGGCCTAAACTGAGGAAAAAATATGTTTTTTTATATATTTTTGGGGGATATTTATTATAGCAAAATCTAAAAAATAATGCGTTTTTTTCAAAATTGTCGCTCTTATTTTGTTTATAGCGCAAAAAATAAAAACCGCAGGGGTGATCAAATACCACCAAAAGAAAGCTCTATTTATGGGAAAAAAAGGACTTCAATTTTGTTTGGGAGCCAGGTCGAACAACCGCGCAATTTTCAGTTAAAGCGATGCAGTGCCGAATCGCAAAAAGTGCTCTGGTCAGGAAGGGGATAAATTCTTCCGGGGCTGAAGTGGTTTAAAACCTGTAGTTTTATTAGCTGTTTTTTTTTTTTTTTGACAGGGGCGCAGTTTCAGTGCTTGCCATAGGTGCCATTTTCACTAGATATGCCTCTGGGAGACAGAGAGAGAGAGAGAAAGAGAATGTAATCATTTTTATTTACCAATGACGGATGCAGTCTGGGGTGCGCTCAATCCCTCTCACAGCTTTTACTGCCATGGTGACGCGAAACCATGCAGCGTTCTTCTGGTTTGCTGAAGAGGAATATTATCTGAATATTATCTCCATATTATCAAATTCGAAAATAGAAATATTTTCGAATGTGATTGAAAGAATTTCTAATACAGTTGAAATAATTTCGAATGCTGTTGAAATATTTTCGAATGCGGTTGAAATATTATCGAATCCGATTGAAATAATTTTGAATAAAGTTGAAATAATTTCGAATGCGGTTGAAATATTATCAAATTTGGTAGAAATATTTTCGAATGCGATTGAAATATTATCGAATACGATTGAAATAATTTCTAATACAGTTGAAATAATTTCGAATGCTGTTGAAATATTTTCGAATGCTGTTGAAATAATTTCGAATGCTGTTGAAATATTTTCGAATGCGGTTGAAATAATATCGAATCCGGTTGAAATATTTTCGAATTCGACCGATTTTCGAATTCGGTCGAAAACTAAACTGATTTGAAAAACGAATTTAATGAATTTAACGAATCTAACTAAACTAAATTAATTAAATAACGAATTAAAACGAAACGAAACGAAACGAATTTTTTCATTTTGCACATGCCTAATACACAGCTGAAGTTAATACCTGCAAATCTCAACCAACCTGTAAACATCAAACTTGGTTATTCCCCTTTCATTTCCCAATTGGTCCTTTAAGGTGATGACAGACCAAAAGATAGGCCCTGAAGTCTGAAAGGCATGGAATCAATCTTCTCTTTAACAAAAAAATTTGCTTATGAATTTAGCTGCCCATATCTTTTGACCTACTGATCATTCTGACAAGCATCCAAGGTAATATCTGCTTATGCATTTTTTTTATCCCATGCCCAGTTTGAATTACAAGGTTTGTGATGGGTTTACTAGTTCCTCAGAAAGCTCAATAGATCACTCTCTTCAACAGGACATCTAACAACATCATATTGGACTGTTGAGTAATATAAAATGTCATGGATGCAAAAATATTCTTGACATGAAGAGAAGGAAAGAAGTAGGGCTGCAACTAACGATTATTGTCATAATCGATTAGTTGGTCGATAATTGTTTCGATTAATCGATTAATCAGTTAATAATCTTAAAAAAAGTGTGGTGTATAATTTAGTTAATATGTAAAGTTTTAAAAAAAAGCCAATTTATTCTTAAATATCTCTATGCAGTGGTAAATATAAATAACCAACTATATGGTTAGGGAGCAAAATATCTAATCCACTCTGAGAATAAGACAGAAGAGATATACCGTATATACTATTAGAGGAGAGATATACTGTATATACTATTAGAGGAGAGATATACTGTATATACTGTTAGAGGAGATATACTGTATATACTATTAAAGGGTGAATCTGGTAAATATCATCAGACTCAGAGATCTATTTTTTATTTAAAAAAACAAACAATGTCTTCCCCGACAAATGACAAAAAAATGTCATTTTAAGAACGTTCGTTCAATTTTCTAATCGTTAGTGGGGTCAAATCGAATTGTCAAAAGGAGCTGCGGGAAAAGGTAGTTGAACTGTATAAAACAGGAAAGGGATATAAAAAGATATCCAAGGAATTGAGAATGCCAATCAGCAGTGTTCAAACTCTAATCAAGAAGTGGAAAATGAGGGGTTCTGTTGAAACCAAACCACGGTCAGGTAGACCAACTAAATGTATTTATTTAATTTATTTACAGTAGAGATTATTTGCTCTTTTTGTACTATAAAGGTCTCATTTTAGTTTTTTTTTTAACCCCATTATGTTACTGGCCGATTAATCGATTATGAAAATAGTAATCGATTAATTTCATAATCGATTAGTTGTCGATTAATCGATTAGTTGTTTTAGCCCTAGAAAGAAGAGAGTGACAGGAGAGCAGAGAAAGAAGAAGGAGGGAGAGACACAAGAACGAAAAGGAGAGATATTAAAATGTTTGAGGCTGGAGGAACTTATACAGAATATGTGTATTCCAGAAAAAATAAAAAAAGTAGTAAGTAAACACATTGCAACAGTGCTGGGACAAGGCCATTTGGTGCCCATGGCGAAGATGGCAAACTGCGCCCCCCCCCCCCCCCCCCCGTTTTTAAGAAATAATCAATGTCAAGAATATACTTAAAACAATACAAATTCAATTAGGTTTAATGCAATAGAAACAGAGTTCACTCACACATTAATAGTATGAGCTTACTTGAGATCTTGCACGTTGCAGAGCTTAGTCCCCCCTCCTCGCCTCTAGGTTGCGGCTCAAGCTGCGCTCTCTACTCCTCCCATCACGCTGCGCTCTCTGCTCCTCCCAACATGGTGCGTTCTCTGCTCCTCCCATCCCGGTGGGAGGTCTGATCTCCTGCTCCTCTGAGCCTCCTCCCATCACGCTGTGCTCTCTGCTCCTCCCATCATGGTGGGAGGTCTGATCTCCTCCCTCCCATCATGGTGGGAGATCTGCTCGTCCCAGCGGGTGATGTCACACGGGGCTGGGACTACAGTACAGACCAACTGTCAGGGGGAGAATCTCCGCTGACAGGGCGCAAGGCAAATGAAAAGCTTGTCTGTGTAGGCTTGTGTCGGATGTGCAGGACTCAGCGCACTGCGCACTCGGCACATTGTTACAAGTGCAGGCTATAGCGGCTGGAGCCTCTGAGCAATCACTCCAGTCCAACCACCTTTTATAAGGACACTTCACTGCGTCCCCCCACCCCCAATGAACCTATCTTCTCATCTGCCCCACCACTGTACCTCCTGCACATTTGTCCCACCTCTGTTCCCCCTGCTCTTCTGCCCCACCACTGTAACCCCCTGCTCATGTGTTTCACCGATGTACCTCCTTTCTCCTGTGCACCCCTCCACACATCTGCCCCACCTCTGTACCCCCCTGCTCCTCTGCCCCACCGCTTTAACCCCCCCTGCTCATAAGTCCCACCAATGTATCTCCTTTCTCCTCTGCCCCGCCACTGTATCTCCCTGTACATCTGCCCCACCTCTGTACCCCCTGCTCTTCTGCCCAACCACTGTAACCCCCTGCTCATCTGTCCCACCAATGCACCTCCTTTCACATCTGATCCACCGCTGTACCCCCTGCTCTTCTGTCCTACTGCTGAACCCCTTTCTCATCTGCCCCAACACTGAACCCCCTCTGCTCATCTTTCTCACCACTGTAACCCTTTCTCATCTGGCCAAACACTGAACCCGCCCCGCTCATCTGTCCCACCACTGTAACCCCCTGCTTTTCTGTCCCAACGCTGAACCCCCTTCTCACCTTCTCATCCCTCCCACCACTGTACCTCCTGCACATCTGCCCCACTACTGTACCCCCTTGCTCTTCAGTCCCATCAATGTATCCTTTTTCCCATCTGCCCCACCACTGTACCTGCCTGTACATCTGCTCCACCGCCGTATTCCCATGCTCTTCTGTCTCACTACTGAATCACCTTCTCATCTGTCCTAACACTGAACCCATCTGCTCATCTGCCCCACCACTGTAACCCCCCCGCTCTTCTGTCCCACTGCTGAACCCCCTTCTCATCTTTTCCACCACTGTACTTCCCTGCACATCTGCCCCACCGCTGTACCCTTCTGCTCTTCTGTCCCAACTCTGAACCCCTCCTGCTCATTTTCCACACCGCTGTACCCTCTTCTCATCTATGATATGCATGATATGCAGAGTGGTGAAAGGAAATAGAGATGAGACACATCTACCTGTCCTGGCATACTCATCCTGCTGATCCACCTCTCACATCCAGCCCACGTGCTTGTATGTGATGTATGGGATGTATGTGATGTATGGGATGTATGGGATGTATGTGATGTATGGCATGTATGTGATGTATGTGATGTATGGGATGTATGTGATGTGTGTGATGTATGTGATGTCACATACAAGCATATGCAATGGATGCGCAATAATGAGCTCAGGTGAGGGGCATTTTCTGAAAGCAGTGGGCCTCTGTGCAGAATCATAAGTTGTGCCCCCGCAGCTGAGAAAACGTTTCTGCGCCGCAGCAAAAGTTGCGTGTGATTTTCATGCGCTGAATACTGGCTGTGGCTTAAAGGGACACAGTGTGCTGGGGTTCAGTAGTAAGTGACGCAAAGGTTTAGGAATAATTTCAACAAAGTTCGTAGAAGCTCAACAGTAATTCCACAAACTGTCACCTGATTTTTTGTTTTCTCAATCCGTGAAATCCCTTCTTTCTGGGATTGGTAGTGGCAACCAAGCAAGTCATCTTCCTCCAGATGGTGGACGGGGCTAGCAGGACTGTGATTGGCTTTAGCAGTGGCCAATGACAGTCCACCTCCTCCTGGAAACAGAGACCGCTTCCCCCCTATCAGAACTGCACCCAATCTCTTCCCCATCACAAGAGCTGATGATCGCAGCTACAGCAAAGTTAGAGAAACAAACCATGTTTCCCATCTTTTACGATGCGTGGGGGCACAGTGCCTCCCCCTCAGTGCAGGTGTGGTGTGGGGAATTCTGAAATTGGAATGCATTAGTGTCTCACTGACACTTCCCTGCACTGCTCTGCTGATGGGAAGGGAGTCGAGTGCCGGCAAAGGAGGCTTTGCGTGCAGCTTGCGGCACCAGAGCCGGAGGTTGCCTACCCGTGTATTAAGGCATAGGTTACAAATGTAAAAAGTTAGATTAAAAAACAAGAAACCGTATCAAAACCCAGAAACAAAGTCTACCAGGAAAAGAACATGGTGCCACCGTGTAACAATTTTCCTGGATGTAGGCAAGAAATCCCAGTAGCACAATAGCAGTAATGTGAGTTTACCCCTCTTGTGCGTTGAGTTTCAAATGACAGAGAGGTATATTGTACAGCTGGAAACCACACCAGTGAATAGGACCAGTGATCACCATGGGGAACTGCCTGAAGATTTTTTGGATAATATGCATTATAACACATGATTTCCTATAGGGAAGGCAGCAAGTCAACAGGTTACAAGCTATCTTTGCTGGCCAGCTGTAAAACCCTTCCCTATTGAAACGTGCTAATGTAATGTTGACTTTATTATCATAATGGCCACGCACTTTCCTGTTATTATGTTAGTTGCCAGAGCAACCTTTTTGAAACCATCCTCTCCGAGAACCTTGTAGATCTGTTATTTATAAGTGGATGTTTTCCTTCTGTGGGAGAAATGCTTTTCCCTTTGTTCTTCTTTTAAGGCTCCTGTTCTTTCGTTTATATTCTGCATCACCTTTTATTATCTCACTAGGTCCCTGAATTTTTCTTTTCTTCATAGGCTGGCTTCCTTGACTATTTTGGAGGCACACTATCTATTTGATTACCTTTTTATACAGGGTCTCCAAAAGAACAGCTCTCAAGTTTGGCTGGCCATACACTAGTAGAATTTAGTTTCAAGATTGTTATTTGACTTTCTGTAGCCAGGTGCTGGATTGCAGGAAAATGGAGAGGGAGACATTGCCTTTAATTCTTCTCTCCCTCTACTGAGATACTGACGTTATACTACACCACTTCCCTCTGGCCAGAAGGGGAGTGCTAAAGCCATGCAAGCCCATAGACTTCAATGCAGAGCGTTGAGAATCCTGAGAGTTGTAGCTTGAGACGGCTGTAGCACCCTCTAGTGTATGCTAGAAGTAGAGTAGGTTTTGTTAGTGTAGGTCAATTTAGTTAGATCAGGGCTAAGCCTGGGTCAGGGTTCAGTGACTCAAGGCTGGATGACTCATCCTGCCAGCTCCTCTGGTGCCTCCCCCCGAGGGCCGGACTGGGAATAAAAAAACAGCCCTGGAAAAAACTTCATACCAGCCCCATAGCATTATTATACCAGCCCAACAGCATTATGTCGTTATTTTCTTGTTCATAAAAGGGAAAACAATGCATTTTAAAGCACATTTGGATAGCGTATTATATATAGATAAAACAGATATGAGAACACATAGAAATAGGGATATATATATATATATATATATATATATATACATATAGTGGGGACGGAAAGTATTCAGACCCCCTTACATTTTTCACTCTTTGTTATATTGCAGCCATTTGCTAAAATCATTTAAGTTCATTTTTTTCCCTCATTAATGTACACACAGCACCCCATATTGACAGAAAAACACAGAATTGTTGACATTTTTGCAGATTTATCAAAAAAGAAAAACTGAAATATCACATGGTCCTAAGTATTCAGACCCTTTGCTCGGTATTTAGTAGAAGCACCCTTTTGATCTAATACAGCCATGAGTCTTTTTGGGAAAGATGCAACAAGTTTTTCACACCTGGATTTGGGGATCCTCTGCTATTCCTCCTTACAGATCCTCTCCAGTTCTGTCAGGTTGGATGGTAAACGTTGGTGGACAGCCATTTTTTAGGTCTCTCCAGAGATGCTCAATTGGGTTTAAGTCAGGGCTCTGGCTGGGCCATTCAAGAACAGTCACGGCATTGTTGTGAAGCCACTACTTTGTTATTTTAGCTGTGTGCTTAGGGTCATTGTCTTGTTGGAAGGTAAACCTTTGGCCCAGTCTGAAGTCCTGGGCACTCTGGAGAAGGTTTTTGTTCAGGATATCCCTGTACTTGGCCACATTCATGTTTCCCTCGATTGCAACCAGTCGTCCTGTCCCTGCAGCTGAAAAACACCCCCACAGCATGATGCTGCAACCACCATGCTTCACTGTTGGGACTGTATTGGACAGGTGATGAGCAGTGCCTGGTTTTCTCCACACATACAGCTTAGAATTAAGGCCAAAAAGTTCTATCTTGGTCTCATCTGACCAGAGAATCTTATTTCTCACCATCTTGGAGTCCTTCAGGTGTTTTTTTTTTTTTTTAGCAAACTCCATGCGGGCTTTCATGTGTCTTGCACTGAGGAGAGGCTTCAGTCGGGCCACTCTGCCATAAAGTCCCGACTGGTGGAGGGCTGCAGTGATGGTTGACTTTCTACAACTTTCTCCCATCTCCCGACTGCACCTCTGGAGCTCAGCCACAGTGATCTTTGGGTTCTTCATTACCTCTCTCACCAAGGCTCTTCTCCCCTGATAGCTCAGTTTGGCTGGTCGGCCAGCTCTAGGAAGGGTTCTGGTCGTCCCAAACGTCTCCATTTAAGGATTATGGAGGCAACTGTGCTCTTAGGTGGACAGCACCTGAGATAAATATATGAGTGTCACAGCAAAGGGTCTGAATACTTAGGACCATATGATATTT
Organism: Lithobates septentrionalis; assembly: GCA_037952835.1. Lineage (NCBI taxonomy): Eukaryota > Metazoa > Chordata > Amphibia > Anura > Ranidae > Lithobates > Lithobates septentrionalis. The sequence goes on along the minus strand of JBBDGP010001018.1, from coordinate 3,863,425 downwards.
CAGTTTTTCTTTTTTAATAAATCTGCAAAAATGTCAACAATTCTGTGTTTTTCTGTCAATATGGGGTGCTGTGTGTACATTAATGAGGAAAAAAATGAACTTAAAGTGGGGTTCCACCCAAAAAAAAAAAACTACATGAAAAATCTTAAAAAAAAAATACAAAAAAACATTTGGATATTTTTTTTTTTTACTTACCTCTAAATGCCTGTTGCTAGGTGGTCCCTCGTAGTCTGCCTCTTCCAGTGCCTGGGCTGGTGACATAACTTCTCCCTCGGCACAGGAAGGGCTCGGCTCTGCTCCCTCCCTCCTGTCAATCATCTGTGACCCATTACAGGTCCCAGGTGACTGAGCGGCCAATCATGGCGCGCGGCGCTGCTCACGCATGCACAGTGGGAGCCAGGCTGTGAGGCCACAGCCCGGCACCCACAGTTGCAATGCCGGCGCCGCTGAATGGAGGGGGAGACGAGCGGGGCTTCGATCCCCCGCATCGCTGGACCCTGGGACAGGTAAGTGTCCAATTAAAAGTCAGCAGCTGCAGTATTTGTAGCTGCTGACTTTTAATTTTTTTTTTTTTTGACTGGAACTCCTCTTTCAATGATTTTAGCAAATGGCTTCAATATAACAAAGAGTGAAAAATTTAAGGGGGTCTGAATACTTTCTGTACCCACAGTATATGTATATAAAACATCAAATTTCAGTTAAAAGTAGTAAAAGTGGAGCAAACATTAAGGGGGACACCTGGGACTCTGGGAATGTGGGGGGTACTCTGGTGACCAGAGACCACCTTCCGCAGAAAGAATACACTAAGGTAAGGGGGGTGGGTTACTGATATAGGGGGGAAACCTTTATATCAGTGTCCTCTTACATTATTGTATTCACTCCCCCCTTACATCAGTGACCCCCCCTCAGACTTGCCTGGCAGCGCTGTCACTGACCTCCTCTTAGGTGCACCTTTCAGGGCTCAATCAGTCGGCTCTAGCTTGGTGGCTCCCATGACCCCCATCCTGGCGGCGCTCCCATTCTTGACTCCTCTCCAGACTCCCCCTCAGAGATTGCAGACATGATATAAGACAAGAGATGGTCAGAGGTTGTGGACATGATACAAGAGATGGTTAGAGGCTGCGGGCATAGTACAGGAGATGTCAGAGGCTGCAGGCATGGTACAGGAGAGACTGTGGACATGATATAAGAGATCAATGCAGCCTCACCAGTGCCCATCAATGCAGCCTCACTGTGCCCCATCAAATGCAGCCTCACTGTGCCCATCAATGCAACCCCACTGTGCCCATCAATGCAGCCTCACTGTGCCCATCAATGCAGCCTCACTGTGCCCATCATGCAGCCTCACTGTGCCCATCCATGCAGCCTCACTATACCCATCAATGCAGCCTTACTGTACCCATCAATGCAGCCTCACTGTGCCCATCAATGCAGCCTTACTGTGTCCATCAATGCAGCCTCCCTGCCCATCAATGCAGCATCACTGTGCCCATCACTGCAGCCTTACTGTGCCCATCATTGCCACCTCACCACGCCAATCATTGCAGCCTTACCATGCCCATCATTTCAGCCTCACCGTGCCCATCATTGCAGCCTCACCGTGTTAATAATTGCCACCTCACTGTGCCCATCATTGCAGCCTTACTGTGCCCATCATTGCAGCCTCACCGTACCCATCATTGCAGCCTCACCATGCCCATAACTGCAGCCTCACCGTGCCCATCATTGCCACCTCACCGTGCCAATCATTGCAGCCTTACCATGCAAATCATTGCAGCCTCACCGTGTTTATAATTGCCGCCTCACCGTGCCCATCATTGCCACCCCACCATGCCAATCATTGCAGCCTTACCATGCCCATCATTGCAGCCTCACCGTGTTAATAATTGCCACCTCACTGTGCCCATCATTGCCGCCTCACCGTGCCCATCATTGCAGCCTTAGTGTGCCCATCATCATTGCATCCTAACGCTGCCCATTATTGCAGTCTTACTGTGCCAATCAATGTAGCCTCACCAGTCAGTGCCAGTGGATTACGTACAGCAGGCATCTCCCGCTGTGTCATGGAGCTAAGTGTGTAATGTTATGCCGCGCTGTGACAAAAGTCCCGCCATCCCCCGAGACCAGCTTGTGTGAAAATTCATTTTCTATGGTCACACAACTGGGTGCGCCCGGAGAGAAATGCTCTGCGCTCCAAGGCCACCCTTTTTTGAAGCCTAATAGAGCCTCTGGCTATAATCAAATGCTTCAAAAAAACACCCATCCCCCATTAGAATCCATGGTCAGGCGCCACTGATATGTAGATCAAGGGACCGGACGCATGGATAGGGGAGGTGGCGCCTGTGCGCACTCTATAGACAGGCCGCCACTGAAAACAAACAGTAAAAAAAAAAAACCCTAACAGTAGTGCCACTATTGGCACTAGAAGAAAACTACACGCTCCAGTAACTTCTGAGATTGTTAGTATAGTATATTGTAGGCAGGGGCAGCCCGTCCATTAAGGGGGGGACGCACCCTCTATCCACGCCACTCCCTATATGGTTAATTGATAGATTCATGCATAGCGTGAATCTATCCACGGCCGCCGCAGCCATCCCCTATTCATGCGTCCGGCCCCTTTCAGGACACCAGGCGATTGAATTACAGCGGCAGGGTGTTTTTTTTTAAGCACCTGATTAGAGCCATAGGCTCCAATAGGCTTCAAAATAGGGTGGACTCAGAGCGCAGAGCATTGAGCTTGGAGCCCACCCAGGTGTGTTAGAAAAGCAAATGAATATTCACTTTTCTAACACTGAATCGCCTCTCCACCAATCAGGAAGCACAGGTCTGTTACCTGTTTCCTGATTGGCTGAAAGGACAGGCAATTCTATTAGAGGCCTACAGGAGGGAAGGAGATGCACGGTGGAAGCCCCCATGATCTCAGAAGAGAAGAGGATACAGGAGATGCTGTCAGATGCCCGCTGCAGCCTGATCCCCTGCCCGATATGCCCACCAATCCCCACAGCTGTGTGCCCGCCGATCCCTGCCGCTGTGTGCCCACCGATCCCCGATGTGCCCGCCAATCCCCACCGCCAGTGGGGTAAGTAGCGGTGGACCGGCAGACAGTGTGGGGGGGGGGGGGCCTTGAGGTGCTGCGGGAGGGTGGTTGTTTGCCCCCCCAAACAAAAAAACACCAGCCGCCACTGATTGTAGATATTAGCTACTCAGGGGTAGTATTAAACAACCTTTAACCACTTGCCGACCGCCTCACGCCTATATACGTGAGCAGAGCGGCACGGGCAGGCAAAATCACGTACCTGAAACGTGATTGTCTTCCCGCGGGTGGGGGGTCCGATCGGACCCCCCCCCCGGTGCCAGCTGCGGTCGGCATTTGGTTGGAAGCGATGGGAGACGAGGGGGAGGCCATCCGATCGTGGCCCCCCCCTCGCGATCGCTCCCAGCCAATGAGAAACATCCCCTGCCTCTGTATAGTACACAGAGGCAGAGGATGTGATGTCATCTCTCCTCGGCTCGGGAGTTTCCGTTCCAGCGCCGAGGGGAGATGACATGTAAGTGCACCAACACTCACACACACACAGTAGAACATGCCAGGCATACATTACACCCCCGATCCCCCCCCGATCGCCCCCCAATCACCCCCCCCCCCTGTCACAAACTGACACCAAGCAGGTTTTTTTTTTTTTTTTTTTCCTGATTACTGCATAGTGTCAGTTTGTGACAGTTAGCAGTGTTAGGGTAGTGACTGTTACCCCCCTGTAGGTCTAGGGTACCCCCCTTACCCCCCCTAATAAAGTTTTAACCCCTTGATCACCCCCCCCTCACCAGTGTCGCTAAGCGATCATTTTTCTGATCGCTGTATTAGTGTCGCTGGTGACGCTAGTTAGGGACGTAAATATTTAGGTTCGCCGTCAGCGTTTTATAGCGACAGGGACCCCCATATACTACCTAATAAATGTTTTAACCCCTTGATTGCCCCCTAGTTAACCCTTTCACCACTGATCACCATATAACCGTTACGGGTGACGCTGGTTAGTTCGTTTATTTTTTATAGTGTCAGGGCACCCGCCGTTTATTACCAAATAAAAGTTTAGCCCCCTGTAGGTCTAGGGTACCCCCCTTACCCCCCCTAATAAAGTTTTAACCCCTTGATCACCCCCTGTCGCCAGTGTCGCTAAGCGATCATTTTTCTGATCGCTGTATTAGTGTCGCTGGTGACGCTAGTTAGGGACGTAAATATTTAGGTTCGCCGTCAGTGTTTTATAGTGACAGGGACCCCCATATACTATCTAATAAATGTTTTAACCCCTTGATGGCCCCCTAGTTAACCCATTTACCACTGATCACCGTATAACCGTTACGGGTGACGCTGGTTAGTTCGTTTATTTTTTATAGTGTCAGGGCACCCGCCGTTTATTACCGAAAAAAGGTTTAGCCCCCTGATCGCCCGGCGGTGATATGCGTCGCCCTAGGCAGCGTCAGATTAGCGCCAGTACCGCGAACACCCATGCACGCACCGTACACGCACCGTACACCTCCCTTAGTGGTATAGTATCTGAACACATCAATATCTGATCCGATCAGATCTATACTGGCGTCCCCAGCAGTTTAGGGTTCCCAAAAACGCAGTGTTAGCGGGATCAGCCCAGATACCTGCTAGCACCTGCGTTTTGCCCCTCCGCCCGGCCCAGCCCAGTCCAGCCCACCCAAGTGCAGTATCGATCGATCACTGTCACTTTTTTTTGTAGCGTTTTGGTGAACTGGCAAGCACCAGCGGCCTAGTACACCCCGGTCGTAGTCAAACCAGCACTGCAGTAACACTTGGTGACGTGGCGAGTCCCATAAGTGCAGTTCAAGCTGGTGAGGTGGCAAGCACAAGTAGTGTCCCGCTGCCACCAAAAAGACAAACACAGGCCCGTCGTGCCCATAGTGCCCTTCCTGCTGCATTCGCCAATCCTAATTGGGAACCCACCGCTTCTGCAGCGCCTGTACTTCCCCCATTCACATCCCCAACCAAATGCAGTCGGCTGCATGAGAGGCATTTATATATCCTCCCAAGTACCCCTACCCAACGAACCCCCCCAAAAAAGATGTTGTGTCTGCAGCAAGCGCGGATATAGGCATGACACCCGCTATTATTGTCCCTCCTGTCCTGACAATCCTGGTCTTTGCATTGGTGAATGTTTTGAACGCTACCATTCACTAGTTGAGTATTAGCGTAGGGTACAGCATTGCACAGACTAGGCACACTTTCACAGGGTCTCCCAAGATGCCATCGCATTTTGAGAGACCCGAACCTGGAACCGGTTACAGTTATAAAAGTTACAGTTACAAAAAAAAAGTGTAAAAAAAAAAAAAAACACAAACAAAAATAAAAAAAAATAGTTGTCGTTTTATTGTTCTCTCTCTCTATTCTCTCTCTCTATTGTTCTGCTCTTTTTTACTGTATTCTATTCTGCAATGTTTTATTGTTATTATGTTTTATCATGTTTGTTTTTCAGGTATGCAATTTTTTATACTTTACCGTTTACTGTGCTTTATTGTTAACCATTTTTTTGTCTTCAGGTACGCCATTCACGACTTTGAGTGGTTATACCAGAATGATGCCTGCAGGTTTAGGTATCATCTTGGTATCATTCTTTTTAGCCAGCGGTCGGCTTTCATGTAAAAGCAATCCTAGCGGCTAATTAGCCTCTAGACTGCTTTTACAAGCAGTGGGAGGGAATGCCCCCCCACCGTCTTCCGTGTTTTTCTCTGGCTCTCCTGTCTCAACAGGGAACCTGAGAATGCAGCCGGTGATTCAGCCAGCTGACCATAGAGCTGATCAGAGACCAGAGTGGCTCCAAACATCTCTATGGCCTAAGAAACCGGAAGCTACGAGCATTTTATGACTTAGATTTCGCCGGATGTAAATAGCGCCATTGGGAAATTGGGGGAGCATTTTATCACACCGATCTTGGTGTGGTCAGATGCTTTGAGGGCAGAGGAGAGATCTAGGGTCTAATAGACCCCAATTTTTTCAAAAAAGAGTACCTGTCACTACCTATTGCTATCATAGGGGATATTTACATTCCCTGAGATAACAATAAAAATGATTTAAAAAAAAAAAATGAAAGGAACAGTTTAAAAATAAGATAAAAAAGCAAAAAAATAATAAAGAAAAAAAAAAAATAAATAAAAAGCACCCCTGTCCCCCCTGCTCTCGCGCTAAGGCGAACGCAAGCGGCGGTCTGGCGTCAAATGTAAACAGCAATTGCACCATGCATGTGAGGTATCACCGCGAAGGTCAGATCGAGGGCAGTAATTTTCGCAGTAGACCTCCTCTGTAAATCTAAAGTGGTAACCTGTAAAGGCTTTTAAAGGCTTTTAAAAATGTATTAATTTTGTTGCCACTGCACGTTTGTGCGCAATTTTAAAGCATGTCATGTTTGGTATCCATGTACTCGGCCTAAGATCATCTTTTTTATTTCATCAAACATTTGGGCAATATAGTGTGTTTTAGTGCATTAAAATTTAAAAAAGTGTGTTTTTTCCCCAAAAAATGCGTTTGAAAATCGCTGCGCAAATACTGTGTGAAAAAAAAAAAATGAAACACCACCATTTTAATCTGTAGGGCATTTGCTTTAAAATAATATATAATGTTTGGGGGTTCAAAGTAATTTTCTTGCAAAAAAAAATAATTTTTTCATGTAATCAAAAAGTGTCAGAAAGGGCTTTGTCTTCAAGTGGTTAGAAGAGTGGGTGATGTGTGACATGAGCTTCTAAATGTTGTGCATAAAATGCCAGGACAGTTCAAACCCCCCCCCAAATGACCCCATTTTGGAAAGTAGACACCCCAAGCTATTTGCTGAGAGGCATGTCGAGTCCATGGAATATTTTATATTGTGACACAAGTAGCGGGAAAGAGACAAATTTTTTTTTTTTTTTTTTGCACAAAGTTGTCACTAAATGTTATATTGCTCAAACATGCCATGGGAATATGTGAAATTACACCCCAAAATAAATTCTGTTGCTTCTCCTGAGTACGGGGATACCACATGTGTGGGACTTTTTGGGAGCCTAGCCGCGCACGGGACCCCGAAAACCAAGCACCGCCTTCAGGCTTTCTAAGGCCGTAAATTTTTGATTTCACTCTTCACTGCCTATCACAGTTTCGGAGGCCATGGAATGCCCAGGTGGCACAAACCCCCCCCCCCCAAATTACCCCATTTTGGAAAGTAGACACCCCAAGCTATTTGCTGAGAGGTATAGTGAGTATTTTGCAGACCTCACTTTTTGTCACAAAGTTTTGAAAATTGAAAAAAGAAAAAAAAAAAATTTTTTTCTGGTCTTTCTTCATTTTCAAAAACAAATGAGAGCTGCAAAATACTCACCATGCCTCTCAGCAAATAGCTTGGGGTGTCTACTTTCCAAAATGGGGTCATTTGGGGGAGGTTTGTGCCATCTTGGCATTTTATGGCCTTCAAAACTGTGATAGGTAGTTAAGAGTAAAATCAAAAATGTATGCCCTTAGAAATCCTGAAGGTGGTGCTGGGTTTTCGGGGCCCCGTACGCGGCTAGGCTCCCAAAAAGTGCCACACATGTGGTATCCCCGTACTCAGGAGAAGAAGCTGAATGTATTTTGGGGTGCAATTCCACATATGCCCATGGCCTGTGTGAGCAATATATCATTTAGTGACAACTTTTTGTAAATTTTTTTTTTTTTTGTTTGTCATTATTCAATCACTTGGGACAAAAAAAAAAAATATTCAATGGGTTCAACATGCCTCTCAGCAATTTCCTTGGGGTGTCTACTTTCCAAAATGGGGTCATTTGGGGGGGTTTTGTACTGCACTGCCATTTTAGCACCTCAAGAAATGACATAGGCAGTCATAAACTAAAAGCTGTGTAAATTCCAGAAAATGTACCCTAGTTTGTAGACGCTATAACTTTTGCGCAAACCAATAAATATACGCTTATTGACATTTTTTTTACCAAAGACATGTGGCCGAATACATTTTGGCCTAAATGTATGACTAAAATTTAGTTTATTGGATTTTTTTTATAACAAAAAGTAGAAAATATCATTTTTTTTCAAAATTTTCAGTCTTTTTCCGTTTATAGCGCAAAAAATAAAAACGGCAGAGGTGATCAAATACCATCAAAAGAAAGCTCTATTTGTGGGAAGAAAAGGACGCAAATTTCGTTTGGGTAGAGCATTGCATGACCGCGCAATTAGCAGTTAAAGCGACGCAGTGCCGAATTGTAAAAAGTGCTCTGGTCAGGAAGGGGGTAAATCCTTCCGGGGCTGAAGTGGTTAACAAAGAGGGATGTCACAACTCTAATGCCCCGTACACACGGTCGGACTTTGTTCGGACATTCCGACAACAAAATCCTAGGATTTTTTCCGACGGATGTTGGCTCAAACTTGTCTTGCATACACACGGTCACACAAAGTTGTCGGAAAATCCGATCGTTCTGAACGCGGTGACGTAAAACACGTACGTCGGGACTATAAACGGGGCAGTGGCCAATAGCTTTCATCTCTTTATTTAATCTGATCATGCGTGGCACTTTGTCCGTCGGATTTGTGTACACACGATCGGAATTTCCGACAACGGATTTTGTTGTCAGAAAATTTTATATCCTGCTCTCAAACTTTGTGTTTCGGAAAATCCGATGGAAAATGTGTGATGGAGCCTACACACATCCGACCGTGTGTACAGGGCATTAGACAAGTGGATTGGACATGGGTTCAACTACGTATACATGTTCACCTAGTCATTTGTAAGGTAATCCACTAATTAAGAGATTCAGGGTCAGTATTAGTAAACAGGTCCTCTACCCAAATGTCCCAAACCTTGTGGAATTTTTTAGGGCATCCCCTTGCCAAATAAGTGGCCTTGTACAGAGGTAAATTAACATTAATTAACTTTTTCAGTGAGGTAAGGGTTGGAGCAGATGATGATTCCCACCAGAGAAGAATAATTTTTCTTGCATAGAACAATAATAATTCTATCAGCGTCCTGGAGGCCTGAAGATGAGCCAGAGTGTCCACCAAACCCAGCAAACAAACCTCCACTATCTGGGGCACATGAATAGTGATCACAGAGTATATGACCGAGACCACAGGACATTGCCAAAAGATGTGGATAAAGTCTGCTGAGTCCGCTGCACACCGCCAACACTCCGCAGAAACTGAGGGATATATCTGTGTAAACAGGCGTAAGATAGATCCTTTGTGGGAGTTTGTACTGAATCAACCTGTCCCATGCGGAAACCAGCTGTAAAAAGGCGCACTCCCATATTTCCTCCCAACCTTCATCATCTAAGCTAGGGACATCCAGTGCCCATTTAGATTTAAGAGTTTCCAGCCCCTAATGGACAGAGGGAGACATGGTCTTATAAATAGTGGAGAGGGGTTTAGTGAGGGTATCATCTCTGACTACTTCCTCCAGGGTCGAGGTATAAAAGGCTACTGGTTGCTGTTTAAATTGAATTTGAAAGGCGTGTCTCATTTGTAGATATCTAAAAAAGTATGCAGGCCGGTCAAAGTGAAAATTTTAAGTTAGTTCTCCAGCTAAACATATCTGTTAAATATTTAATGGCCTTCACTGCCCAAACCTGCGGATTGGGTATCGAGGTAAATTTCCGGTAGTAATGGATTGAGACATAAATGATTAGGTGGTGAGATTTGATCAGGAGGGCTAGGACATAGGGCTTGGGCCAGCAACCAGGCTTTCAATACAGCTTTCATGGCTGCAGTTAGAAGAAGGAAGCAGAGGCCCCTCTGTATAAGAGGTTTTTAAGGGCCTCAAAGGAGCCTACACAGGAAGCCTCCAATACTACCGCTGCATTGGTCTCATTCTGCATGAACCAGTTATGGGCATGTGTGAGCAGGGCAGCCAGGAAATATTGGTGGAGATCTAGGCATGCCAAACCTCCCTGTAACCATGGCCATTGCAAAACTGTCAACTTAAACCTCGGCTGTTGTGAGCCCAAAATAAAAGCAGTTAGATTAGAATTAATCATTTTAAAATATTTCTTGGAAATCCATACTGGCTCATGTCAGAGCACATAGAGAAAACCAGGTAACAGCTTAATTTTAAACAGTTTTATGCGCCCTTTTAAAGACAAAGGAAGATTGTCTTAAAAAGGGCGCAGTTTGAATTTCATATTGTCAAGAAGTTCGGATTTCATATTACCAGTTTCCCATATTTCCAGTTTTGATTTCATATTGTCAAGAAGTGGGACTAAGTTGAAATCTCAATCCATAAATATCTAATTATATTATATTACCATAATAGAGGTAGGGTATGATCAGCTCCATCTCGGGCCTCTCTATCAATAGGTAGAATTTGTGATTTTCCCCAATTCATTTATAGTCCAGAATAAATGGAAAAATCAGACAGTATACGTAATCCCTTAAGGCAGGGGTCGTCAATCCCCGGTTCCCGGCCCACTACCGGGCCGTGGCCCTTCTGCAGCCGGGCTGCGGGTGCAGGCTGCCGGCAAGAGACATGCTGGGCTGCAGGCATGAGAGTGCTGGGTGGATGAAAGAAGCGAGCGGGCAAGCAGAGATGATATTATCTCTCTCCGCCCCCCGCATCACCGCTGTTCCGCCCTCAAAGCCAATGCTTTGTCCCAGTGTCGGAGGTGCAGCGGGGAGCAGAGAGATGACATCATCTCATACTGCCCACCCTGCATCACTGCTCTCCTGCGGCTCCTCGCTGTGAGAAAAGTTAGACTCCTTGTTCAGCGGCGCAGATGGCCTGCCCCCCCCAGACAGCTAATCAGGAATGGCAGAAGGGTGGAGCCAGAGAGTGACAGCCAATGGAGTCCCGGACCCTCCCTTTGCCAGGTAAGACCGGCTGCAGCATGAGGAGGGAGACACCCTGCTATATCCAGAGGGGCAATTCACAGAGATATGACCTCATCAGTGACAGGTGAGCTGTGTGTGTGGGAGTACAGGCGAGGTGTGCTGGGACTTGTAGTTCACCCCCTTAGCTGTCTGCCTGACATACCACATACTCACTCCGCATCTGGTGGCAGGCAACGTGGCAGGTGGCAATCCACATCTTGTGGCAGGCAGTGTGGCAAGTGAGATTCCACATCTGGTGACAGGCAACGTGGCAAGTGACTATCCACATCTGGTAGCAGGTGACGGTGGCAAGTGACATGCTCAGGGCTCCCACTGATTCTACATTATGGTGAGTTGAACTATTTCATTTATTACTACAATGTAATCATAGAAATAATGCGCTTCAATCACCCTGACACCATATCAAGCATGGTGCTGTGGTGATTGAAGGACTAACACCAGCCATTGCCCGCGAAAAATCGTGATCACCCAACCCACGCAGCCGGTCCCCGGTGCCAAAAAGGTTGGGGACCACTGCCTTAAGGCATGGCCCTGGGTCATTCAGAGACAATATGAGATCATCTGCATACATGGCTATCTTTTCCACCAAGGTTACAACATGGATACCAACAACAGCAGGTGGCCACTGCCACCGGCTTTATCACAATAGCGAACAGTGCCGGAGACAGTGGGCAACCTTGTCTCGTACCCCTCCTGAAAGGGTCCCGAGAGCTCGCCCCCTAGCTTAACCTGGGTTGATGTGCAGGAGTAAAGTAACTGCCCCCACTTCAAAAACTTGGGTCTGAACCCCATAGCCTCCAGCACTGAGAGCATATAAGGCCAGGTCACAGAGTCAAAGTCCTTCTTAATGTTGAGTGCTGCCAATATTCTAGAAGTGGATTCAGTTGGGGTAGCTGTAAACGAGTGAAAACCTGGCGGATATTGATATCCGTGGATTTCAATGCTGAATAGGTCAGGGATAGTTTTCATCAATCTAGTGGCCAAAATTTTAGTTGATATCTTTAGATTGTAATTTAACATATAAATGGGCCTGTGGTAGGCCATTTGGAGTGGTCCTTTCCTGGTTTGGGGATTAAGACTATATGAGCCTGATACATAGATGAGGGTAGCGTCATCTTTTCCAAGGACTCAGAATACAATCTGTGCAGCCAGGGTAGGGATACATCCTGTTCCACTCCCCTGGGATACCATCTGAACCCGGTGTTTTCTTACTGGGAAAGGAGTGTACAGCTGCTTCAATTTCATCCAATGAGATGGGTTTGTCAAGAAGCTCTTCTTCTTCTGGTGAAAGTGTGGGGAGGTCTAGGGTACTGAGTAATTCCTGGATAGTGGTTTTTGATGGACCTGGGACTGCTGAATATAAGTGACTAAAATAATGAATTGTGTAGGTGAATTTGTGTAGGATGATAGCGGATCAGATGTTAGAGTATCATCTGCACAACGTATGTTTGAGATTACCATTTGAAACCTATGCTCCGCCACCAGAGTAGCCAGCATTTTCCCATTTTTGTTCCCCGACTCGAACACCCTGTCAGCCACAAAGCACAAATCTAAATACGTAGCCAAAGCCATATGTAAAGACAATTCACGTCTCATCTGCGCAAGTAGCTTGAAGTTGTCCACAGTCGGCGAGCCAGAAAAGGTTTCAGCTGCCTTCACTTTACATTCTTCCAGGTGTTGTATTTGTGATGACAAATCTGATTTAACTGCTTTAATGGCAGATATACATAGAACCCTGGAGTTTAGGCAGGGATGCACCTCACAAATTTACTTGCCAGGAGTAGTTATCCTGGTTGATTGTTAGAGATCTATTGATTTATTCCTAAGCTTGGCCTTGTTGCACTTTTCTCTTCTACCACTAAGTGGCCAGGTACTTGGTGGAACTAGATAAGCAAAAGGCAACTCAAGGTCAGGTTATGGGTATATGGGGTATTTCAGCCTATGGGCAGGGGTTTTCTTGAATCCCTTGGCCTGCTGGGAGAACCTATATATTTGGATGGAGTCAGGTGATTTGTGTTCTGTGCCACAAAGACAGCTGTCTGGGTGGACGTGTTTTGTTTTGCCCCAGGCTGCTAGGACATTGAGCCTATCCCGGGTGCATCCGGCTGCTAGGCTGTCTGAGGGCCTATCCAGAAGAAAGAGAGCAGCGCAGAGTTGGGATTGCGGCTTGCAGTCCAACCAGAAGTGACAGTTCTGCCGGCCGGACAAACCTGTCAGTGGTCGGAGGTAGAGGGGAAACTGTCACCACAAAGGGACCATCCACCTTATTACCAGGGACCACAGTGAGTAAGGCTCTGTTTCCACTGCTGCAAATTTTTGTGTGACTTGACACATGGGAAGACGCATGACAAGTCAAAATCCATATATTTCAATGGTCCCCATTCTAATTGGTGCGACTCAAGTTGCAGCGACTCCAAAAAAGGTTTTTGCAATACTTTGTTCTGTCTTCGGTGCGACTTGTTCTCCATAGAAAGTACTTAAGTCGCAATGCAGTCGCATGTACATGTATGACACCGCGACTTTGTTGTGACGGAAGTTTGCGGAAGCACATGATCTCTGCTCCTCCCAAATACATCACTTCCTATATGGATGTACGTGAGTGTGGAAGATAGCAGGAAGCATGCCTAGGGCTAGAAAGAACAAACGACAAGTTCATGACAATGAAGAAATCATTCGGCTTGTCAGACAACGTCCGGCAATATATGGCCTCAGAGATCCATGTTACAAGGATCATGTAAAAAAGGAGAGAGTATAGTTGTAAGTGGCTCGCATATATAATGATACCTGGGACTCTTTATCAGCTACAGAACGATCTGCAAAAAGTAAGTAGTTGATATATGCTGCTTAGCACTTTGTGGCTTGCACCTATTTAAATGTAACCTCTAGCAACCAATGGGTGTGTGGTAATAATGTGCAGTAACCTCTAGCAACCAATGGGTGTGTGGTAATAATGTGCAGTAACCTCTAGCAACCAATTAGGTGTGTGGTAATAATGTGCAGTAACCTCTAGCAACCAATGGGTGTGTGGTAATATTGTGCACTGTGTTTTCTTGGTGGGGACTGCTTCTCCTGCTGGGAGATCACAATGGTTTGGCAGGAGGGAATCCCCTGTCAACACTGTCTGTGTTGATGGTGGAATTTAGCTAGTTTCTTTCCTGCAACCTGTGGCTGCAGGAAAGTAAATGTGTGTGTGTGTGCGGGGCCCCAAATAATATTTGCCCATGGTCCAAACAATATTAACACATCACAAATTCTGAAGGTGTCATTGATAATATAGCTTGCAGTTGTTTTCCCACCATCAACATCAATTTTGCAGCCTAGCAAATAAATGACCTATTGCCAGTTATTAAAGAAACATTTTTGAACTTGGTACTGTCTTTACATTTTGCAGTGCACTCATTACAAACTCGATGGAGAAGTCTCAAAGACTGTTACAACCGGTACCTACGAAAATTAAAATAAGGAAGGAGTGGTTCCGGTTCAAAAAGATTAGCCCTATATGCCCATGCCGGGGATCTCAAATTTTTAAAACCGGTGTAGGAAAATATGAGAGTAAGTTATCAGAAGGCATATTTGCAGAATTTGACATATAAAATTGTAATGCTTACTTAAAAAATGTGTTATTCACATTTCAGAACCCAAGCAAGCTGGGAAGACAGCACACAGGGTTTGCCACCGGAAGATGAGTCAGAGGAGGCTGCTGCAGAGGAGGAGGAAGAACAATTCCAAGACACTGTTGACAAGGAACTGTTCGTAGATGAAAGAAGGTCATCAACAAACTCCATGAATGAGGAGGATGCTGAACCAGGGCCTAGCAATGTCTCTAGGCCTTTGAGAAGATCTACAAGGGGAAGTGCCAGGGCAGGGAAACCCATGGATAAAATCTTACATGTGGTTAGTGAGATGTCCACTAAAATGGCTGAAAACCAGTGTGAAGACACAGCATTTCTCACTGTAATTTTAGGCATATGCAAACAGGTCCCCCGAGAGAAAAAATATGCACTCAGGATGGCTTTGATGTCAACTGCTCAATCCTTTGTGGGTGAGACGCCAACAACATCCTCAGCATATATGCAACCCCCCCCCATATCCCCCTTATCAACAGTACCCTCTCTTTCCAAGTACACAGTATGCCCCACCAATAAACCGCCCATACTGTGACAAGTATGATAATATGCTGAATCCCTCAAGGCCATTCATGTTACATCCAATTCCTGCCCCCACTACCTCCACCCTTGGCCCCCGACCACTCACCAACTAAGGCAGCCTACACTCAGTCAGGTTCCGCCTTTTCTGGAAAGGAAATACTACCCAGGAACATCAGTGGATTACCCTGGGCCAACCACTAAACAAAACAAAAACATACCAGCAATTGTAAGGTTTTGTTATTTTTGGTGTTGTTTTGATACCCGTTCATTTATGGTCCTTTGTTGTGGTTGGCAAAACAACAACCCAAATGGAAAATTTTCATGGAAAAAAACTTTTATTTTTGTTGCATTCTTGCAAAAAAATGTTGCTCCTAAAAAGTATTCTGATTCTATATTATTTTTTGTATGCCTTTTTTGGTGTTGTTCAAATTGATATATGTTAATTTATTTTTCTGTGTTGTAGTTGGCAAAAATAAACAACCAAAAATTTTTTGGTGCATTCTTGCATGAAAATATTGCAAATAAAAATTATTTGGGTTACATTATGTGTTTTTTAATTATCCCTTTTTAAAGACCTGTTATTCAGTATTTGAATGCAATTACACATAACAGACATATAAATAATAATCAAAAATAAAATGCGTGACATACATTATGCAATAGCATCCTGCTGCTGGGGGACACAACCAGCAGCAGACATGAAAAATAAAGTGAAACCCTCACGCACAGTGGCACCATTGCTGGTGCCCATATTGGCACTCCATTGTGCACCCTCCATATCATGCATGAGGGAATCTTCAAAGAGGTACCCATCACGAATTTGGATATAGTTATGAAGCACACATGCTGCTTTTACCGCAGATATTGCATTCTTCATTTTCAAATTTATGGGTGTATGTAGGAACCGCCACTTGTTCGACAACAAGTCTTGCCCTAGTTAAGCCTTAGTTGAAGATTCTCTTCACTCAGAGACTGATTGGAATAAGGCCTTAGTAGATGGTCACTGAGAGCAAAGGCCTCATCCCCAACATAGACAAATGGCAGTGGCGGCCCATTTGTCCCTGGCAGCGGACAGTCCTGTGGCAGGTCCAGGCCATTTTCCCTCAACATTCTTCCAAAAGATGATCATGCAAAAATACTGGAGTCTGAACTGCTGCCGTACGATCCTATGTCTATATAGCTAAAACAATAATTGGCATCAGCCACTGCTAGTAAGACAAACTAAAAAATATTTTTTATAGTTGAAGAATTTGGTTCCACTGCCAATGGGCATCACTACTCTTATATGTTTGCCGTCAATTCCCCTGACACACATTCGGAAAATTGCATCGTCCCAGAACTTACGCTATCTTGCATCAATCTTTTGGAGTGGGCTTCTTCAGGACCAAATCCCTAAGAACATTCCAGATGTCTCTGCAGGTATCATGTACAATATTGCTTGCAGTAGTTTTGCCAACCAAGAACTCAAAATGCAAACTTGCAAAGGAATGTCCAGTTGCCAGGTACCTAAAATGGCAGAGTAAATACAGTTAATTAGAATGATGCATATTAACAATAAGCTACTTCTATATTAGAACTAAAAACAAGCTTGGAAGGAGGTGCCTAAGGAAGTGAAGGAAGAAGAGGAGCAGGAGAAAGACACTGGTGATGTACAGGGACTATTAATATGGTAAACACAATCACACCCACAATAACATGCTAGTATTTATTATTTCAATTCATGTAAAAAGGATCAAAGAATGATGTGGATCTCCAAATGCCACATATGAGGTAAGAAGAAGAAAAAGTAGGTAGAAAAAGTTACCTCAATGTTATAATGAGTCCTTCGAAAGCCGGAATACTCCTTTGGAAACTGGTGTTTTGTCGCTCTAGATGGCTAGAGAGCAAAGCCAACAATTCATCAAAACTGTAAAGAGAAAATATATGCTATTAGCTACATTGACCATGTAAAAATGGACCATTTTTAACTCTATTTCCATTTTTTTATCATTTGCTCTGGTTTTTTGGAACACTTCTAGCTATTCACAGCTAAAAATTAGAAAAGAGTCATGGTGACCATGCATATACACGTTTTCCAAAATATATCTTGGAGCATTTGCAAGTTGACATAAACAAATGTTCTTACCTTCTAATTGACATCCGTGTGTAGTTGAAAAATTTGTCTTCATGAGCACGAAGGTCGTTATAATGGACCCAAAACTGGCCTCTCCCTTCCCTTTGGGCGATGACGGGATGGATCCAAAACCTATGCCTTTTCCTCCTCCGCTTATCCTCTACTTCTTCATCTATTAATGCTGCTACAGCAGCCATAATGACTGCTGACCCAACATATTGCATAGCCAATATGTTTGCTAAACACTATACAACACGTGACAACGAAAGAGGAAGGGGAAATGACTAAGCAGGATAAGGAAATACATCACTATGACTAAATTGCATAACATCAAAGTTGCACAAAGTCGTTTGTAAAGTCGCATCAAACCGCAACAAAACTTGCATTGGGAAGTCGCACTGTAAAGCGTGCGACCTTGGGGTCGCAATAGAGGAAACCTAGCCTAACTGAAGCAAGTACGGGAATAGTATTCTTACCGAATGGGCACGGTGGAGAATCAGGAAACTTCAGACGGTGATCAAGTCAGGGACCCAACCAGTGGAGGTGAAGCTTGCAGAGCAGCCTTGTGTGTCAAGCCAGTGACCGAGCAGGCCAGTGGAGTGAAGCTTGAGAAGTATCAGGAGTGCCAAGCTAGGGACCCAGCAGAGGGCCGGGGGTGACACTGGAGGAAAATATCACCGTGAAGATTAGAGGAGCTCAAGGGATTTAGTGTCAGTGAATCAGAGGGTCTAGTGAGAGTCCAGGAGCTCAGTGAGCTGAAGAACTACAAGGAGAAGTTGTAGTTAAGCTGAAAGAACTGTTACGTTTGTGTTAGGAACCTTTAAAGAATGTTGCCACAGGAGACAGCATTCCTGCACGTGCAGATGTGGCTTCTTGCTGGGGCCTTTCCCTGCACGGCTGTCCTCTTATTGAAGTCTCGGAGTCTGCTAATTGAAATTGCAACTACTCAAGGGTGCACTGGCCCCAACCCTCTTTCCCCCATAAAAGTTTGTAAGAGAAATAAACATCTCTTTTGCATTCAAGAAGTGTCTGGCACCCAATAACTTCTACCTTGCACCCACTATGCCTCACAACCCACTACATACAGAAGGATGTCAGCTATCTCTGACCCTGAAGTTCCTCATTAGACTGAAGGAGGCCAGAGACCTTGCTATATATATATTATATATATATATATATATATATATATATATATATATATATATATATATATATATAAAAATAAATATTATATATATATATATAAATATTATATATATATATATATATATATATATATATATATATATATATATATATATATATATATATATATATATATATATATATATATATATATGTGCCTTAAATGCATCCCAAACCATAGCTTGTGAGGTAGATGCCTCTTTAATGTTACAATATTGGTTGATTTTGGGTGAGACAAATTCTTTCACCTTCAGGTCCTGTATCCATTTGGGCACTAAACGCCACCAATCGGAACTACTAGCGTTCTTCAAAGCAATACACAACTGTAGCGGGGGCATGGTAAGAGAGGCCAGAGGGAAGATAGGCTATACTTTTAAACGTGGTCAATGCTGGTGCATTGCCAAAGGCTAGGTCAATCCGGGAACCTGATTTATGGATAGAACAGAAACAGGAGAGGGTCCTGTTTCCCGGATGTTTCCATTGCCAAATCTCATTATAGTCTAAAGCTTGAGCCCAGTTACATAAATCAGGAGTGGGAGCTCTGGAAGGATTAGAGGAGTCAAGCTGTACATCCATAATGGAATTATTGTCCCAGGCCATAAACAGCCGAGAGAAAGATAGAGATGCCAATTTATTATATATGATGTACAGGACCTGCTGGTTAAAGAGAGGAGGTATATACAGTAGCTCACAAAAGTGAGTACACCCCTCACATTTTTGTAAATGTTTTATTATATCTTTTCATGTGACAACACTGAAGAAATTACACTTTGCTACAATGTAAAGTAGTGAGAGTACAGCTTGTATAAGAGTTGAGTCATTTTGCTGTCCCCTCAAAATAACTCAACACACAGCCATTAATGTCTAAATCGCTGGCAACAAAAGGGAGTACACCCCTGAGTGAAAATGTCCAAATTGGGCCCAAAGTGTCAATATTTTGTATGGCCACCATTATTTTCCAGCACTGCCTTAACCCTCTTGGGCATGGAGTTCACTAGAGCTTCACAGGTTGCCACTGGAGTCCTCTTCCACTCCTCCATGATGATATCACGGAGCTGGTGAATGTTAGAGACCTTGCGCTCCTCCACCTTCTGTTTGAGGATGCCCCACAGATGCTCAATAGGGTTTAGGTCTGGAGACATGCCTGACCAGTTCATCACCTTTACCCTCAGCTCCTTTAGCAAGGCAGTGATTGTCTTGGAGGTGTGTTTGGGGTCGTTATCATGTGGAAATACTGCCCTGCGGCCCAGTCTTCGAAGGGAAGGGATCATGCTTCAGTATGTCACAGTACATGTTGGCATTCATGGTTCCCTCAATGAACTGTAGCTTCCCAGTGCTGGCAGCATTCGTACAGCCCCAGACCATGACACTCCCACCACCATGCTTGACTGTAGGCAAGACACACTTGTCTTTTTACTCCTCACCTGGTTGTCACCACACACGCTTGAGACCGTATGGTCTGAGCACTGACAGGCTGACCCCCTACCCCTTCAACCTCTGCAGCAATGCTGGCAGCACTCATACGTTTATTACCCAAAGACAACCTCTGGATATGATGCTGAGCACGTGCACTCAACCTCTTTGGTCGACCATGGTGACTCCTGTTAAACCGATGTATGGTCTTGGCCACCGTGCTGCAGCTAAGTTTCAGGGTATTGCCAATCTTCTTATAGCCTAGGCCATCTTTATGTAGAGCAACAATTCTTTTTTTCAGATCCTCAGAGAGTTCTTTGCCATGAGGCTCTTCCAGTGACCAGTATGAGAGAGTGAGAGCGATAACAACAAATTTAACACACCTGGCTTCCCAGTCACACCTGAAACCTTGTAACACTAACGAGTCACATGACATCGGGGAGGGAAAAAGGCTAACTGGGACCAATTTGGACATTTTCACTTTGGGGTGTACTTACTTTTGTTGCCAGTGGTTTAGACATTAATGGCTGTGTGTTGAGATATTTTGAGGGGACAGCAAATTTACACTATTATACAAGCTGTACACTCACTACTTTACATTGTAGCAAAGTGTAATTTCTTCAGTGTTGTCACATGAAAAGATATAATAAAATATTTACAAAAATGTGAGGGGGTGTACTCACTTTTGTGAGCTACTATATATATTGTAGCCGGCAGGGGTGGACTGACAACACTCAGGGCCCCCGGACCAAATAAAGCAAGGGCCCCCTGTCAGGCCCAGCCCATGACCCACCCTTAACCCCACCCATGGCCCGCCCCTGACCTCACCCCTACATTTTGCACAAACTTCTGCCTTTATTTTATGGGATCTGGAGGGGGGGGGGGGGGTTCTCTCTAACAGTGCCCATTAGAGAGTCTCTGTTAGAGAGAGAGACCCCCCTCCAGGACCTATTAGAGACTTCAAAGGAGTATAATGGGACCTGGAGGGAGGCCTCTTTCTAACAGAGTGTACAGTGAACACCTTCATTCACTCTGGTCCTCACAGGACACCCTCCTTGTGCCATAACTCTCACCCCTGCCCCAACCTCTCACAAAGTAGAAATAAAATTGGCACTGTGTAGAGCTCTTCTTACCTTAACTATGCGTACTGTAGCTGTGGCTGGTTCCCACATCCTCTGTGGCTAGCTGGTTCCCATGTCCCCTGTGGTTGGCTGGCTCCCGCATCCTCTGTGGCTGGCTCCTGTGGGTGGCTGGCTGGCTCCCTGGTGTGGGTGGGTCATCGTGGGTGGCTAGCTGGCTGGCACCCTGGCCTTGCTGTGGGTGGGTCACTGTGGGTGGGTGGCTGGCACCCTGGCCTCGCTGTGGGTGGGTCACCGTGGGTGGTTGGTTGGCATGCACCCTGGCCCTGCTGTGGGTGGGTCACCGTGGGTGGTTGGCTGGCACCCTGGCCCTGCTGTGGGTGGGTGGCTGGCTGGCACCTTGGCTGGCTGGTGTGTCCTCTCCTCTTCCGCCATTTTGGGCACTGTTTGCCGAGGTGAGGGAGGTACTTGGAGGGAAGTGGTGACCTTTGCCCTATCCAGGACGGTAGATCTAGAAGGTTTGCAGCAGGCCCTGTGCGCGTAAACGGGTGACGCAACACATAATGACATCACCTGCGTGTGCGGGTCCTCTCTGTGCCCATTTGAGAGTCTATGTTAGAAAAATCCCTCATCAGTACCCATCAATGCAGCCTCTCCAGTGCCTCTCAATGCAGCCTCACCAGTACCAAATAAGCGCAGACTCACCAGTGCCAATCAGTGCAGCCTCACCAGTGCCCATGAATGCAGCTTCACCAGTGCCAATATATGCAGCCTGATCAGTGCCCATGAATGCAGCCTGATCAGTGCCCATCAATGCAGCCTGACCAGTGCCTATTAATGCAGCCTCACCATTGCCCCTTAATGCAGCCTCACCAGTGCCCCTTAATGCAGCCTCAACAGTGCCCCTCAATGCAGCCTCAACAGTGCCCCTCAATGCAGCCTCAACAGTGCCCCTCAATACAACTTTATCAGTGTGTCCCTCAATGCAGCCTCGCCAGAGTGCCCCTCCATGCAGCCTCGTTAGAGTGCCCCACCAGAATGCCCCCTCCATGCAGCCTCACCAGAGTGCCCCCTCCATGCAGCTTCACCAGAGTGCCCCCTCTATGCAGCCTCACCAGAATGCCCCCTCCATGCAGCCTCACCAGAGTGCTCCCTCCATGCAGCCTGATCAGTGCATGGGGGATAGCCGCCGGATCACACAGAGCGGGTAACTCCCACTGTGACACCCGGCGACCGCTGTAATCGGATGTCCCGCCTCCTTTGTTAGACGTCACACATCCCGGCATTGGACCGGTGAGACATCTATCAAAGGAGGCGGGACATCGGATGACAGCGTTAAGCGGGAGATCCCCGCTCTATGTAATCCGGCGGCGCCTGCCCTCCTCCTTACCTTCAGAGGCAGCGCTGGGGCCCGCACGGGCCCGAAAAGGTGATCACCAGCCCTAAAGGGTCCAGCAGGTGGCGCTGGCGGGCCCCCTTTAGCGGCCGGACTGGTCAGTCCGCCCCTGGTAGCGGGGTACCTGTAAAATAGGTTAAAATTTCAGGAAAAGTGATTGATGGGATATATGTTCCTCCACAGTTTCTTAGATTTGCAATCTAAGATAATACCAGCAAAGACTTCAGGGTAAAGAAGGATAGTTCTTTACCCTGTATTGGTAAAGTCCATTCAGGGGCTGATTTTATTGGGAGTCTGATAGAGATCTGGGTGGGACAGACTCCCAAGTCCATGGACCGCAGTTTAATGTTTTCTTTTCAGGTCTTGATTAACTAACTCTCAGGAGAGAGCAGGGGCGGACTGACCAGTCGGTCCATTCGGACATGGACCGAGGGCCCGGCCGCTAAAGGGGGCCCGCCAGTGCCACCTGCTGGACCCTTTAGGGCTGGTGATTTCCAGTTAATTTATGCATATTAAAATCGAGAGATTTCAAAACCATACCCCCGCTGCTACTAAGAGGGGTTATAATGACATTTTCCTGGGCCCCATCATGTCTACAGAGGGGCCCAGGAGGTGAGCGCAGCAGTCGGACTATTTCTCCTTTTTCGGGCGCATGTAGAAAAAGCCGCACATTGCTCTGCTAGTTAATTAGTTCCGGCTGCCGCTGCCCACTACCTTCAATGGCGGAGTGATACGACGAGGCTCCGCCTCCCGTTTTCAGGTGCCGACTGCCAAGACTGAGGTGAGGCGACAGGCGGCTCAGTGGATGAGAGAGAGCAAGAACCTGGGGGACAGTGTGGCTGCACCTGCACTGCAGAGTGAGTGGAGAACAGAGGATAGAATCCTCACTGTCTCACTTGGGCTTACACACAGCATAGCAGCAGGTCATGATTACACTGTGACAGATCCATGACAGAGCACATGCTGACTGTGCTGCCTGCGCAATTTTCATAATGCTGATAATCATAAGCAGTGTGATGTTACTTTACACTTGCGTTTGGGGGGCAGTAAACATGAGCCCCCGAACCACCCCCCTTAACCACTTCCTGTCCAGCAACATACTGGTACATTGCTTGATTGGAAGGGTGATATCTTGGTCATTGCTGCAGCAATGATCAAGATATCATTTTTTAGCCCCAACAAGTCTGCACAAAGTAAAAGTAATCCTAGTTGCTAAGAAACCCCTGGATTACTTTTACAGACAGTGGAAGGGGGTTCCACCACCGTCCCGCCATCACCTTTTTACTGGGCTCTCCCGTGCCATCAGGGGTCCCATTAAGGATGTGAGCAGCAACATCCAGTTCCTGGGACACAGTATGCGTGCATATGTAAACATGGACAAATCTAAAGGGGTTGGATCAGGGGAGGAGCCTAGGATGGGGTCAAGGGCGAGGTTAAAAGGGGCCCTGTCAGGTAAGCTGTATGGGGCACCATGATTTCTAACAGTGGCCCTGTGCTTACCGCTGTCACCCGATGTCCCGCCTCTTTTGATAGATGTCTCACTGGTCCAATGCCAGGACATGTGATGTCTAACAAAGGAGGCGGGACATCCAATGACAGCGGTCACCAGGTTTCACAGCGGGAGTTACCCACTCTGTGTGATCCGGCGGCTATCCCCCATGCACTGATCAGGCTGCATGGAGGGGGCACTCTAGGTGAGGCTGCATGGAGGGGGCACTCTAGGTGAGGCTGCATGGAGGGGGCACTCTGGTATGACTGCATGGAGGGGGCGCTCTGGTAAGGCTGCATGGAGGGGGCACTCTGGTGAGGCTGCAAGGAGGGGGCACTCTGGTGTGACTGCATGGAGGGGGCACTCTGGTGAGGCTGCATGGAGGGGGCACTCTGGTGAGGCTGCAAGGAGGGAGCACTCTGGTGAGGCTGCAAGGAGGGGGCACTCTGGTGAGGCTGCAAGGAGGGGGCACTCTGGTGAGGCTGCAAGGAGGGGGCACTCTGGTGAGGCTGCAAGGAGGGGGCACTCTGGTGAGGCTGCAAGGAGGGGGCACTCTGGTGAGGCTGCAAGGAGGGGGCACTCTGGTAAGGCTGCAAGGGGGGGCACTCTGGTGAGGCTGCATGGAGGGGGCACTCTGGTGAGGCTGCATGGAGGGGGCACTCTGGTGAGGCTGCATGGAGGGGGCACTCTGGTGAGGCTGCATTGAGGGGCACACTGGTAGAGCTGTTTTGAGGGGCACTGGTGAGACTGCATTGAGGGGCACTGCTGAGGCTGCATTGAGGGGCACTGGTGAGGCTGCATTAAGGGGCACTGGTGAGGCTGCATTAAGGGGCACTGATCAGGCTCCATTCATGGGCACTGGTGAAGCTGCATTCATGGGCACTGGTGAGGCTGCACTGATTGGCACTGCTGAGTCTGCGCTGATTGGAACTGGTGAGGCTGCATTCAGAGGCACTGGAGAGGCTGCATTGATGGGTACTGATGAGGGCTTTTTCTAACATAGACTCTCAAAATGGGCACAGAGAGGACCCGCACACGCAGGCAACGTCATTATGTGTTGCCCCACATGTCTCCGTGCACAGGGCCTGCTGTAAACCTTCTAGATTTACCGTCCCGGATAGGGAAAAGATCACTACTTCCCTCCAAGCACCTCCCTCACCTCAGCAAACAGTGCCCAAAATGGTGGAAGAGGAGAGGACACACCAGCCAGGGTGCCAGCCAGCCACCCACAGCAGCGCCAGGGTGCGTGCCACCCAACCACCCACGGTGACCCACCCACAGCAAGGCCAGGGTGCCAGTCACCCACTCACGGTGACCCACCCACTGCAGGGCCAGGGTGCCAGCTAGCCACCCACGGTGACCCACCCAAACCAGGGAGCCAGCCAACCACAGAGGATGCGGGAACCAGCCACAGCTACAGTACCCATAGTTAAGGTAAGAGGAGCTCTACACAGTGCCAATTTTATTTCTACTTTGTGAGGGGTTGGGGCAGGGGTGAGAGTCATGGCAAAAGGAGGGGGTCCTGTGAGGACCAGAGTGAATGAAGGTGTTCACTGTATACTCTGGTAGAAAGAGGCCCCCCTCCAGGTCCCATTATACTCCTTTGTAGTCTCTAATAGGTCCTGGAGGGGGGGTCTCTCTCTCTAACAGAGACTCTCTAATGGACACTGTTAGCGAGAGACCCCCCTCCAGGTCCCATTAAAAAAATGGCAGAAGTTGTACTTTGTGCAAAATGTAGGGGCGAAGTCAGGGGTGGGCCATGGGAGGGGTTAGGGGTGGGTCATGGGCGGGGCCTGACAGGGGGCCCTTGCTTTATTTGGCCCGGGGGCCCTGAGTGTTGTCAGTCCGCCCCTGGGAGAGAGTGTGTGTCTCCATGTGAGGAGGCAACTAGGAGCATGGCTGCTTATTCCCTGACTTTGGATGCAAAGTACTGTATTTGTGTTTGTAAGGACACTTACTACAAAACCAAGGACTGGTCACACTACGGACACAGTAAGGTTCGGTAGAGCAAAAGTTTATTTTTTGTTTGATTTATGGCAAGATGCCCTTTTTCTTCTGTTTGGGAATATCCTGTGGATTAAACATGATGTTTTCCTAAAGAAACTGTGAGTTTGTCCCTGCATTGAGTCTGATCCCCTAAAATATATGTATATATATATATATATATATATATATATATATATATTGTTGGCTATATGGTTTCTCTATGGTTACAGCAGGATTTGGGAAAAACAAAAATGACTGTGTTCCTGTGGTTATTTTAGTCATCCTGTTCATTGATTTTGCTTTCAGTGTCCCATGATGGTTGTAGCTGAAACTGGGACTTATAAATGTAACTGTAAGGGCTTTGTAGCTACTCTCACAGTATATTATAGTCTATTCTGTGTGACTAGCTTACAGAGCCACTGCATATGATTGATGTTAGAATAATCACAGCTTCCATCATCGTGTAGCACTTACCCCCGAAGGAGCTGCTGGTTTAGACGTCGTCTATGAGGACGAAACGCGTCGGTTAGGACCCCACTGTCACCACTTTTTCACAGCGCTGTTTTAAACTTTGGATTTATACGTGAGTGTATATCTATTTATTTTAAATAAAAGTTTCGTTTTCGGATTTACACTATGTGGCCCTTCCTTTTTTTCCTACTTAAACAACACCATCACCTGATCCATGGAATGTTGCTTTGAGGGATCCATCCACGGAATACCCCATCCCTTCCAGGATCTACAGGACCATCCATATCCCTGAGACTTCCCACACCTTCCAGGACCCGGGTGCCACTTGGAGGAATACAGCAATCCGTGGGATCACAGCCATCCACAGCCACTCACCACCCAAGCCTTATCTGACCCAATTTGGCGTATGCCCCTTTGGGTCCATCCTATCTGGTAAGCCTTTTCATCTCTCGGTGGGAGTGAGCTGGTCTGCATTTTGGGATGCCGGAATTGTTTGTCCAAAATATGTTTACATAAGGACTAACCACTTTCATTGTTTAGTCATAACGTCCACATCAGGACTACTTATAAGGTTCATTCATAGAGTGATCCCCTTCACTGCATATCGACTAATCCATTGTCGTTTATGATATTGTTTAGCGCTACACTTTTTTGTTGTTTCTTCCCATATATACTTTGTTGGTCGTGTTAGCTGCTTTTTGTTTCCTTTTTTGGGCAGCGCAGAATTATTTTGTATATATTCCTCCTGAGATACCAGCATGCTTTGCACGGTCACCTTCAGAGAAGTCCTCCCCTGGTCTCCTCAAACCGATTGGCTTCTCCCCGCAGGCAAGACAGCACAGGACCACCCTTTGGATCAGCAGGCCCCAGAGCTCCTGGGCCTACTTCTGTAGTAGAAACACATCGGGCCAGCTGCCCCAGCCCCCTTTGGCCAGGAGGGCCTTCAGGTCAGGGACCACAATGAAAAGAAAAGACCTCCAAAACATGGTGCCTGTACCTTAAATACCCTTACCCAGAATGCACAGCGAGTGAACCACTCCCACCGGGCTGTTTCTGAGTAAAAGGGTACCCAATGCATCCAGCCTGTTGCATTTCCAACACTTACCGGTGGCCACAGCGACACCCATGGTCAAGTGGAAACTGACACAACCCAGCTGAACTGATACAGAAACCAGTAAATTTTACCATAATTATTCTGAGCTAAACTACAGCTTCAGACAACCTTAAATTTACACAAATAGCACCTGCCCATCAGGAGCAGGGCGCTACAATCGTTTTACTGAATCCACTCACTTCAAGTATACTATATTACCAAAAGTATTGGGACTCCTGCCTTTAGACACACACGAACTTTAATGGCATCCCAGTCGTAGTCCGTAGGGGTTAATATAACACCTATAACAGCTTCAACTCTTCTGGGAAGGCTGTCCACAGGGTTTAGGAGTGTGTCTATGGGAATGTTTGACCATTCTTCCAGAAGCGCATTTGTGAGGTCAGGCACTCATGTGGACGAGAAGGCCTGGCTCACACTCTCCACTCTAATTCACCCCAAAGGTGTTCTATCGGGTTGAGGTCAGGACTCTGTGCGGGCCAGTCAAGTTCCTCCACCCCAAACTCGCTCATCTATGTCTTTATGAACCTTGGTTTGTGCACTGGTGGAACAGGAAGGGGCCATCCCCAAACTGTTCTTATAAAGTTGGGAGCATGAAATTATACAAAATGTCTTGGTATGCTGACACCTTAAGGGTTCCCTTCACTGGAACTAAGGGGCCAAGCCCAACCCCTGATAAACAACCCTGCACCATAACCCCCCCCCCTCCACCAAATGATTTGGACCAGTGCACAAAGCAAGGTCCATAAAGGCATGGATGAGCGAGTTTGGGGTGGAGGAACTTGATTGGCCTGCACAGAGTCCTGACCTCAACTCGATAGAACACCTTTGGAATGAGTGGAATTCGTGCAGAGACTGCGAGTCAGGCCTTCTCGCCCAACATCAGTGCCTGACCTCCCAAATGCACTTCTGGAAGAACGGTCAAAAATTCCCATGGACACTCCTAAACCTTGTGCACAGCCTTCCCAGAAGAGTTGAAGCTGTTATAGCGGCAAAGGGTGGGCCAACTCAATATTAAACCCTACGGACTACGACTGGAATGCTATTAACGTTCATGTGTGTGTAAAGGCAGGTGTTTCAATACTTTTGGTGATATAGTGTATATTCAGTATTCAAGCTCTTGATACTGGGTCTTTGAAATGTTTGGCTGATTGATACTGCCTCAATATGAGCTATTTGAATAACTTTCTTGGACTCTGTGACCATTGGTGTAGTGTGCTTTTTGCATCATATCATACATCCTAATACATCACATCAGCATCATCACTACACCTCTCCACCTCGTCCAATCAAAAAGCTTTGCATTCACTTACCTGCTGTGATGAATCCCTGATACCCAGTACAGTGGGAACAGGGTCAAAATGTGGGACAGTTCTGCACAATCCGGGACTGTTGTTTTTTTACTGTTCCCTACTATGGAAGAGCCCTGGGGCCATCATAAAAAAAAAACAGAATTCTGACTGAATCTCAGAATTCAGACTTTCAAACTCAGAATTCTGACTTTCAAACTCAGAATTCTGTAAAAAAAAAAAAAAAAAAAAATTTTTTTTTCAAACTCATAATTCTGTATTTTTTTTTATGATGGCCCCAGGGCTCTTCCATACCCTACCAATATGTCTCACATGGAGGAAACATTACACATTTAGTTAGTTTTGGTTTCTAGTGTCAGAATGATTTCAACATGGTTTTTGGAGTACTTAAAGGTTCTAACCCATGCAAGGTGATGGGTTCTGATTAGAAAGAGGTAAACTGGCTTATAGTTTTCACTAGATTGGATCTGGAATTCACCGGCTTGGAGAGACTTTGGGTGGGAAAGAACCTCCAACCCTGATTACAGGGACTTTGGTCCTAAAAGCATAGCTCCCAACTGTCCCTGATTTTGAGGGACTGTCCCTGATTTGGAACAAAGTCCCTCTGTCCCTCATTTTGATCTAATCTATACAGTTGTATATAAAATGCACTTTTAATCTTTCAAAAAGTGTTTCCCAGTGCTAAACCTTTTATCCAATTTCTAAATTGCTGCATTTGTAAATGTCAAAAGCCAGTATAAAGAAATAACAGTGGTAAAAAAACACATGTGAGTTTAACTAATCCTTTTTTTTTTTGGAAATTTCTCCTTTCAGGGGGAGTGACAGGGGGTGTGTCCTATACCTACATACTTTTGCTAATAGGTGTCCCTCGTTCCCATCTCAAAAAGTTGGGAAGTCTGCTTAAAGAGTTAACCCGCTTGAAAAAGAGAGACCTGGGCTAAGTGATGTGGCATTGCAGGCCAGTTTACATTGACATGGGAGTCCTGTTTATGTATTAATTGCAGTTTATTGAAACCAAGTTGTTATTTTTGCTGCCATCATCCCCTTTACCAGTTCTGTGATTGTGAATTAGCAGAAAAAAAAGAGAAGAGGTGAAGAAAGTGTTACAACCTACTAACAAAAAAGGTATGCCATACCATCATGTTGGAAACCTTGTATTTGGAGCAGAAGGGAGGAGGAAGATTCATCCACTGGTGCAGGACAAAGACCATGCAGTTTTGAATCGTATTGCTGGTGAGTGGGGACTCTGGAGGGGAGCACAGAGTGGCACTTGAATCTTCACAAGTAGGGATGAGCCGAACACCCCCCGGTTCGGTTCGCACCAGAACCCGCGAACGGACCGAAAGTTCGCACGAACGTTAGAACCCCATTGACGTCTATGGGACTCGAACGTTCGAAATCAAAAGTGCTCATTTTAAAGCCTAATTTGCATGGTGTTGTCCTAAAAAGGGTTTGGGGACCCGGGTCCTACCCCAGGGGACATGTATCAATGCAAAAAAAACTTTTAAAAACGGCCGTTTTTTCGGGAGCAGTGATTTTAATGATGCTTAAAGTAAAAAAAAAAAAAGTGAAATATTCCTTTAAATATCGTACCTGGGGGGTGTCTATAGTATGCCCTGTAAAGTGACGCGTGTTTCCCGTGTTTAGAACAGTCCCTGCACCAAATGTCATTTTTAAAGGAAAAAATCTCATTTAAAACTGCTTGCGGGTTTAATGTCATGTCGGGTCATGGCAATATGGATGAAAATCAGTGAGACAAACGGCATGGGTACCCCCCAGTCCATTACCAGGCCCTTTGGGTCTTGTATGGATATTAAGGGGAACCCCGCACCCAAATTAAAATAAGGAAAGGCCCTATATACTCTGAACAGCAGTATACAGGCGGTGCAAACAAGACAGGGA
Organism: Lithobates septentrionalis; assembly: GCA_037952835.1. Classification (NCBI taxonomy): domain Eukaryota; kingdom Metazoa; phylum Chordata; class Amphibia; order Anura; family Ranidae; genus Lithobates; species Lithobates septentrionalis. The sequence continues at coordinate 3,832,964 of JBBDGP010001018.1, read as the reverse complement.
CTGTAGGTTTGTTGTTAAGTAGAATCTGTTTGTAATTTTGAACATTTTTAACGTGTTTAGCTCCAGCCAAAAAATATTTTTTAAGCTTTTTGGAAAACATAGGGAAGGGTTATCACCCCTGTGACATTTGTTTTGCTGTCTTTCCTCCTCTTCAGAAGATTTCACCTCACTTTTTTGTCCCAATGAAAAATGTTTTTTGAAAATTTGGGTTTTTTTGTGGAACAAGGATTGGAAAGCATCAGTGGAAAGGAGAAATTGTTTTCCCATATTAACTCTTACAGGAGAGAATTTCCCTTCCTAGGGGTAGATTTCATCTCACTTCCTGTTGTCTCCTTCCGTTTGCAAGTAGGAGTCGTTTGTAAGTTAGATGTTTGAAAGTAGGGTCCTGCCCTATATACTCAGCAGAAATTTGGGCCTTAGGTGTTGCTGTGGCCACAACACTGTAAGCCCTCACAGGGGCCTGCTGTGAAATATTAGATCAAGAATTGTAATTACATGCCCCTGTTGAACAGGAGCTGAAAAATTAGGCCTTAGGCACTGGTGCTGGTGCCACAACACTGCAACCCCTCACAGACACTCTAGTTGGAACGCAGGAACGAGCCCTGCTGCAAAGTATTGCATCAAAAATTGTAATTACACGCCCCTGTTAGACAGGGGCAGAAAAATTGGGCCTTAGGCACTGGTGCTGGTGCCACAACACTGCAACCCCTCACAGACACTCTAGTTGGAACGCAGGAACGAGCCCTGCTGCAAAGTATTGCATCAAAAATTGTAATTACACGCCCCTGTTAGACAGGGGCAGAAAAATTGGGCCTTAGGCACTGGTGCTGGTGCCACAACACTGCAACCCCTCACAGACACTCTAGTTGGAACGCAGGAACGAGCCCTGCTGCAAAGTATTGCATCAAAAATTGTAATTACACGCCCCTGTTAGACAGGGGCAGAAAAATTGGGCCTTAGGCACTGGTGCTGGTGCCACAACACTGCAACCCCTCACAGACACTCTAGTTGGAATGCAGGAACGAGCCCTGCTGCAAAGTATTACATCAAAAATTGTAATTACACGCCCCTGTTAGACAGGGGCTGAAAAATTGTGCCTTAGGCACTGGTGGTGGCGCCCAGAACCAAAAATGTTCTTACAAGCTATCAGCGTGATGATTGAGGAGGAAGAGGATAATTACTCAGGGATAGTCACTCAGCATCAGCATAGGCAGTCTTTGAAGGGATCTGAGATTTCAAAAAAAAATATTCGGTTACATCAGCATCAGGTGCTTGGTAGCTGGTGGTGATCCAAGACTGATTCATTTTTATGAAGGTCAGCCGATCGACCGAGTCGGTGGACAGACGCACCCTGTGATCGGTTACCACGCCTCCAGCAGCACTGAATGTGCGTTCCGAAAGAACGCTGGATGCAGGACAGGCCAGTAGCTCAATTGCATACTGTGCAAGCTCTGGCCAGTGATCCATCCTCAAGACCCAGTAACCCAGAGGATTTTCGGTGGGAAAGGTGTCCAAGTCTGATCTTGCCCCTAGGTATTCCTGCACCATGTAAAACAGACGCTGGCGATGGTTGCTGGAACCGATCATACCTTGGGGCTGCGGACCAAAAAATGGTCTGAACGCATCGGTCAGACGGCCACCTTCTCCACCGCTCCTTCTTTGACTGACCGAAGCCTCAGCAACACGTTGTCCAGAAACAGGAGTTTGTAACCTCCCAGTCTCTGGGAACGCGTTGCACAGACCTTTCTGCAAGGCCTCCCGAAGATGTTTCATCCTCTGCTCCCTCTGCGATGGCAAGATAAGGTCCGCAACCTTACCCTTGTAACGTGGATCAAGGAGGGTTGCCAGCCAGTATTGGTCCTTCTCCTTGATACCACGAATACGAGGATCCTTACGCAGGCTTTGCAGGATCAGGGAGGCCATGCAGCGTAGGTTTGCTGAGGCATTCGGTCCGGAGTCCTCTGGGTCACTAAGGACGACAACGTCCGCAGCCACCTCCTCCCAGCCACGTACAAGTCCATGTGTTCCTTGGGACTGATCCCTTAAAGACTGCTGCTGATGCTGAGTGCCAGGCTCCACCTCCATACTGACACAATCTTCCTCCTCCTCCTCCTCCTCCTCCTCGTCCTCTTCCTGTGTGATCGGCGGGCACGCAGGAACACTGTCTGGATAAAGGGGGCCTTGAGAGCTAAGGAAGTCCTCCTCTTCCTGCCTCTGTTCTGCCTCAAGTGCCCTGTCCATTATTCCACGCAGCGTGTGCTCCAACAGGTGGACAAGGGGGACAGTGTCACTGATGCATGCACTGTCAGTGCTCACCATCCTCGTGGCCTCCTCGAATGGTGACAGGACAGTGCATGCATCCCTGATCATGGCCCAAAAAAAAACCAAGCTCCCCTGACCCTGTCCTGGTGCCATAGTCGCACAGGTACTCATTGATGGCCCTCTGCTGCGTGTGCAGCCGCTGCAGCATGGCCAACGTTGAGTTCCACCTGGTGGGCATGTCACAGATTAGGCGGTTCTTGGGCAGGTTAAACTCCTTTTGGAGGTCCGTCAGCCAAGCACTGGCATTATATGACCGGCGGAAATGCACACAGACTTTCCTGGCCTGCCTCAGGACATCCTGTAAGCCCGGGTACCTGCCCAAGAACCGCTGCACCACCAAGTTAAGGACGTGAGCCAAACAGGGCACATGGGTCAGTTGTCCCTGTCGGAGGGCAGAGAGGAGGTTGGTGCCATTGTCGCAAACCTCCATTCCTGCCTTAAGTTGGCGTGGCTTCAACCACCTCTGAACCTGCCCCTGCAGAGCTGACAGAACCTCTGCCCCAGTGTGGCTCCTGTCCCCCAAGCACACCAGCTCAAGCACCGCATGGCATCTTTTGGCCTGCGTACTTGCGTAGCCCCTTGAACGCCTACGGAGCACCGCTGGTTCCGAGGAAGAGGCCATGGAGGAAGAAGAAGAGGAGGGGGTGGAGGAGAGAGGTGTGTCACAATCAGCATTTTGGAGGCGTGGTGGCGGAACAACCTCCAACACTACTGCACCTTGTCCTGCATCCTTCCCAGCTGCCAGCAGAGTCACCCAATGCGCCGTGAAACTTAGGTAACGTCCCTGTCCATGCCTGCTGGACCATGAGTCAGCGGTAATATGCACCTTACCGCTGACCGCCCTGTCCAGCGAGGCATGGACATTGCCTTCCACATGCCGGTAGAGAGCCGGATTCGCCTTCCGTGAGAAAAAGTGGCGTTTGGGTACCTGCCACTGAGGAACCGCACATTCCACAAACTCACGGAAGGGGGCAGAGTCTACCAACTGAAAAGGCAGCAGTTGAAGTGCTAGCAATTTTGCCAAGCTAGCATTCAACCGCTGGGCATGTGGATGGCTGGGAGCAAACTTCTTTCGGCGGTGCAGCAGCTGGGGCAGGGAAATTTGCCTGGTACAATCTGACGTCGGTGTACCAAAAGCAGATTGCCCACAAGTACTTGGCTGTGACACACCTAATTCTACACCTTCATTCCTCTCACTGCAGGTCTCAGAGAGGACTGGAGGTCTAGTGGGGTTGGAAATCTCAGCTGATGAGGAGCAAGGAGAGATCCTCTTTGTTCTTTGGTGTGGGTCTTTTAGATACGCTTGCCAACGAACTGCATGGCAGGTCAACATATGTCTGGTCAAGCATGTGGTACCCAAGCGGGAGATGTTTTGGCCACGCGAGATACGCTTGAGACATATGTTGCAAATAGCAGCGGTGCGATCTGATGCACTCGTCTCAAAAAAGGCATACACCAAAGAACTTTTTGAATAACGCGCAGAGACTGCAGCGCCCTGCACATGTGGAGCTTTGGGGTGTGATGCAGTCAATGTGCTGCCCTTAGGCTGGCCCCTGGAGGGCATCCTGCCTCGTTGGTGATGTGCCGCCTCCTCCTCCTCCTCCTCTCTCCTATCAGGCACCCACGTTGAGTCAGTGACCTCATCATCCCCTCCCTCCTCATCACTGGAGCAAACCTGGCAGTATGCTGCAGCAGGGGGAGCATGACTGCCAGATTGCTGTCCTTCTTCGGCACCCCCTCTGTCCGTGCTCATGTTACTGCCTTCATCGAGCTCAGTATCATCATCAGAGCCTTCCAAACGCTGGGCATCCTCCTGGAGCATGTACCCAACACTGTGGTCAAACAGTTCGAGGGAATCCTCAGGAGGACATGGTGGAGCTAGGGAAGGAGTCACTGATGACATTGAGCTGAGGGAAGAGGCCGCTGCTTTGCCAGACAAAGCACCCTGGGTGAGAGAGGATGAGGAGGATGAGGACGGCTTGGTCATCCACTCGACCAAGTCTTCCGCATGTTGCGGCTCAACACGGCCAGCTGCCGAAAAAAAGGCCAAGCGTGTCCCATGGCCACGTGCTGATGAGGATGCACCGTCTCCACGACCAGCACTAGACACAGAGCCTGCTTGCCCTCTCTTATTGGCTTGTGACTGTCTGCCTCTCCTTCTTGGCCTTCCAGACATACTAATGGCCTGTAGCTGCACTAAGCTGGGATAGAACACCTGTAATTTTCTTCAGGTAGCTTTATATACTGTAACCAGACAAGCCTGCCTGTCAGTAGGAAGATAACAGGAACGGATCTAGCTGAACACTGTGAGCAGGACGCACTGTACTAAATGTAAATAGTCTAGCTGCCTGACCGTGGTACTAATAGGATCAAATAGAACACCTGTAATTTTCTTCAGGTAGCTTTATATACTGTAACCAGACAAGCCTGCCTGTCAGTAGGAAGATAACAGGAACGGATCTAGCTGAACACTGTGAGCAGGACGCACTGTACTAAATGTAAATAGTCTAGCTGCCTGACCGTGGTACTAATAGGATCAAATAGAACACCTGTAATTTTCTTCAGGTAGCTTTATATACTGTAACCAGACAAGCCTGCCTGTCAGTAGGAAGATAACAGGAACGGATCTAGCTGAACACTGTGAGCAGGACGCACTGTACTAAATGTAAATAGTCTAGCTGCCTGACCGCGGTACTAATAGGATCAAATAGAACACCTGTAATTTTCTTCAGGTAGCTTTATATACTGTAACCAGACAAGCCTGCCTGTCAGTAGGAAGATAACAGGAACGGATCTAGCTGAACACTGTGAGCAGGACGCACTGTACTAAATGTAAATAGTCTAGCTGCCTGACCGTGGTACTAATAGGATCAAATAGAACACCTGTAATTTTCTTCAGGTAGCTTTATATACTGTAACCAGACAAGCCTGCCTGTCAGTAGGAAGATAACAGGAACGGATCTAGCTGAACACTGTGAGCAGGACGCACTGCACTAAATGTAAATAGTCTAGAAGATAACAGGAACGGATCTAGCTGAACACTGTGAGCAGGACGCACTGCACTAAATGTAAATAGTCTAGAAGATAACAGGAACGGATCTAGCTGAACACTGTGAGCAGGACGCACTGCACTAAATGTAAATAGTCTAGAAGATAACAGGAACGGATCTAGCTGAACACTGTGAGCAGGACGCACTGCACTAAATGTAAATAGTCTAGAAGATAACAGGAACGGATCTAGCTGAACACTGTGAGCAGGACGCACTGCACTAAATGTAAATAGTCTAGAAGATAACAGGAACGGATCTAGCTGAACACTGTGAGCAGGACGCACTGCACTAAATGTAAATAGTCTAGAAGATAACAGGAACGGATCTAGCTGAACACTGTGAGCAGGACGCACTGCATTCAATGTAAATAGTCTAGAAGATAACAGGAACGGATCTAGCTAAACTGAATACAGTGTATATATATATATGCAACACCTGGGATGCATATATATACACAATACACTGTAAGTGCAGCTAAACTGACTGACTGTTCTGCCTAATCTATCTAACTCAAATCAAATGACACTTTCTCTCTCTCTCTCTCTATCTCTCAGCACACCGGAACACACACTACACAGGGCCGCCGTGCAGGCGGCCTTATATCGTGTGGGGCGTGTACTAAATCCCCTGAGCCATAATTGGCCAAAGCCACCCTGGCTTTGGCCAATTACAGCTCTCTCTACTGACGGCGCTGTGATTGGCCAAGCATGCGGGTCATAGTGCATGCTTGGCCAATCATCAGCCAGCAATGCACTGCGATGCCGCAGTGAATTATGGGCCGTGACGCGCCACACGAATTTGGCGCGAACGGCCCATATCGTTCGCAATTCGACGGACGGTCGAACAGCGGATGTTCGAGTCGAACATGGGTTCGACTCGAACACGAAGCTCATCCCTATTCACAAGCAGGAATTAATTACGATTCACACTTTGTCTGCATGGATGGACTTTTCACCTACAATTGCACTATGATGGACTTATGATTGCACAAGCACTTTATATATTAGTTTGTTTATTTAACACTAGTTTATTATAGAAGCAGCCCTAATATTGTTTATTGTTTCTATGGGGTGTCTGACCTTACACAACAGAAGCCGCTTCAACTAAAACTGGTACATACAAAACATATTTTACAATATTTTACAATTCAGAATTTATAAAATATCTGTCATTTTATTTTTTTGGATATCTAATATCTCACACGCAGTGAAGCACACCTGACCATAGCACGGGTATTTTCACTATTTCACTTTCTGGAAACTTTGTCAGATATTAGCATCCTGTCCTAAACAGGGACAACTACCCACATTTAGTTTTTGGATTGGTGAGAGCCAGTCCAGACTAATTTGTACAGTTTTTTTACGTGCTCTTTCACACTGCTGCCAGTAGGCGTCACTGATACCTCTGGCAATTGTATGCGATTCCACAACACAACTGAGTTATGAATATTTATGTTTCCCTTACCAATCCAGCAGGAGGCTCATGGTCGATGGTGCATGCTGGTGGAGGATATTAATATTTTGGGCGGGGGCTTGTGCTCTCTCTCTTCTCCCAGGCTGGGGCCAGGGGAGTTGATGCTGGAATTATTCAATTAGGGCCAGTAGCCTGTGCGGAGCCTGCCATGTGCTCTGGATGCGGAGATAGGCCTGAAGTGGTCCTGGAATTGTCCTGCCTGTCAATGGAGAATATCAAGATCGAGCCCCACAGAGGACCTTGTTCTTGCAAGGCCTAGTGACTCTCTTGGAGAAGGATGCAGTGAAACCTAAGAAAGAGAACAAAGGGCACCGAAGCCAGCAATTGAGAGGAAAGTTTGTATACCAGCTAGGATGCTGCTTACAGTGTTGCTGAGTCAACTTAAAAGGTACTGACACTGAAGCTGGACTTTGAAGTGTCTTTATTAAGCATACCCACTCTCAACTTTCTGAGATGGGAATGAGGGACACCTCTTAGCAAAAATATGTAGGCATAAGACACACACCCTGCCACGCTCCCCTTAAAGAATTGCACACAAAAAAAATGATTGGTTAAACCCTCATGTGCTTTTTTACCACTACTATTCCTGTATATTGGCTTTTGGAATTTACAAATGCAGTAATTTAGAAATTGGATAAAAGGTTTAACACTGTAAAACGCTTTTTGATAGATACGTAGTGCATTTTATATACAACTATATGGATCAGACCAAAATGAAGGACAAATGAAGAGGAAAGAGGGACAGAGAGACTTTGTTATAAATGAGGGGCAGTCCCTCGAAATCAGGGACAGATGGGAGCTATGTGTAAGTGATCTGGTTGGGTATCTGGTACCCCTAACCCTCACCTTCTTGTGTGTTGTCCAGCAAATCTTCTCAATGACAGAAAGTGAACTCAATCCTGGGGTGAAATGCTCCTCCTTCCCTGTCTCTGGAGGTGCCACCATGCCCCCAGGGTTTAGGGGTGCTACATATATCCTATATTCTCAGCCCCACTCACCTGATCCAGACACTTCAGGTACCACATCAGGTACCTATGCAAAGTAAATTTGGCTGCATCCTATTCAGCAAAAAGATATTTAGTTCACTCTGTTACAATAAATAGCCTAGCTGATTTTTGTACATATGTGCTCTAAATTTATTATTGGAGGCACAGCATTTTTACACTTGTAGCAATGGCCCCATGGGGTTGCTACGTGTTACAGCATCCACACATTTCACCCTGCTCCCAGACCTCCATTAGACACACTTCTCAGAAGAACAGTCTTTTGCTTGTTTTTATTAGGGGATTGAACTTGGTTGGGGAAAAGGGGCATGGGATGCCCATAGGATAAATTGAACTTTGTAGAATAAAAGTAACTGCATCACACTTCTCAGAAGAACAAGATGGCTGATCCTAAACTTGACAACTGCAGCATCACACCAATGCTATGGCATGGAGGTGAATACATACATATATATATTAAGACCTGCTCAGAGCCTTTCTATTCAGAGTTTTCTATGTGCCCTGTTCACACTGAAATGCAGGTGGCAGCCGTGGATAATTGCTTTGGGTAAAACTACTCTCTGGTGCACCCTGTTGTTCTATGCACCACGACTAATTTCAACATGGACACTAGCTCATACAGAAAGATGGAACGTTAGTGAGAACTAGCCCTTAAAGGGTACCTATTACAGTCCTAAACAGACAAGAACTGGTAAAGTGCAAATTTTAATTGATGCAGCTCTGTCTCTCACCAGTAGAGGGGGACCTTCACTTTCTCATCTTATAGGACATCGCTTTCAAATAATATAACGTTGTTTTATTTCTAATAAAGTGAACTGCATCTAGTCACATGACCATGGGATGAGAAAATAATACTAACAAGCATTATCCAAAGTCTTCCATCCTTCCAATTATAGTCATCAGGTAAGTATATCTACTTTACCAAGTCCCCTAGATCTAAACAAGCAGTTAACCCTTGCAGTGTGGGTGCAGCATCACTGCAAACAAGAATTTTCAAGTTCCTTAGACCCCATTCACACTGGGGCACTTTGCAGGCGCTGCAACGCTAAAAATAGCGCCTGAAAAGCGCCCTGAAAGAGCCGCTGCTGTCTCTCCAGCAGCAGCACTTCGAGGTGGTTTTAACCCTTTCTCGGCCACTAACGGGGGGGGTAAAAGCGCCCCACCAGCGGCCGAATAGCGCTGCGAAAATTACGGTAAAGTGCCGCTAAAAAATAACAGCGTTTTACCGTTGATGCACCCACCGCCCCAGTGTGAAAGGGGTCTGAGAGTTGGGCTTTAAATCAATGAAAAAAAAGGTGAAAACAAAAAGTAATCAAAACATACCAAATATTGTGTTGTTGCGCAATCTGTACCTTTTAGGAAACGGCAACAATAAACAAATAAAGATTCATTATCATCATCATTTATTTTTAGTGTAAGCCTGATTTTTAGTGTAAGCCTGCCCTCTAGTGGGCAATTTCAGAACAACTTAGATTTCAGAAAAACAAAACAAACATTCAGCTATAAAAATAGTCATATTTACTGTTCAACTGCCTCCCTGTCAAGTTTTGATTGTTAAAAAGTGTCATAACTGTGTCTGAGTTAATCATTATTATCATTATATCTATGTGTAACTGTAGCATGATGGCCAACATTTGAATTTGTTTTAAAGGATAACCTACTTGTAGTATTGAGCATGCTGCTCAGCATGCTTGTAGTTCTTTCAGTCTTTTTCTAGCTTTGTAACTGAAAGCTCGTATGGGGATATAGGCACAAAGCTAAAGGAAGACTTAAGGAGCCTGACAATGCACCCACGAGTGCAATGCTCTGCAGGCTGCAGTTTTTTTTAAAGGTGAACTTAACCTTTAAGGTTGGAGAGAAGACAAAATGTAGCTTCAGTTCTAGGTGCATGCAGGCCCGTCTTTAATATTGATTGGACCCTGGGCAAAAATTTTAATAGGGGAACACCAAAACAGGGTTCAGAAGTGGAGGTTGGTTACTGGGTTCAGAAAAGTGGTCTGGTGAGTAGGGGTTTAGTAGGCTTATTATTTAGTAGTACCTACCATGTCATGCGTTAACATTCCCATGCTTCTTTACAGGCTGCCAGTTTAACGTTACACTGGAGGTCTGGTGCTAGAATTATTACTGTTAACATATGCGTGCTGGACCTACATATGTGTTTGCACGACAATGTTTTGTTTAAATTAGATACGCTGTTTCTTTGTTTTTATTTATGTAATGGATAAAGAGCCGTCTTTAATGATTGGACCCTGGGCAAAAATTTTCTTGGGGCCCCCCCCATGCAGTTTTGCTCTCCACCTGCTCTGAGACATACAATAAATAGCAGCTAGACTCAAAATCAATTTACTGAATCAGATCAGACAGTGATTGCGATTGGTTGCCAGAGGTTACAGTGTATCATTACCGCTCACTGACTGGTTGCTAGAGGTTACAGCACACATTTCAGCTCACAAATTAGTTGCTAGAGGTTACAGCACATGATTTCTTCTTGTTGATTGGTTGCTAGAGATTACTGTACATCAATACTGCTCACTGGTTACTGCACATCATTACTGCTTACTGATTGGTTGCTAGAGGTTACAGCACATCATCTCCTCACTGGCTGCACACCATGGACTGGACCTTGCTCACCTGTGCACCCCAAACTGTAATTCCTTTACTGCCTACCTCTGCACACCACACACACTACCCCCCCCCCCCCCCACACTAATTTGCTTTCCTTTGCAGAACAGGCTGATGGTAGGCTTAATGACCACAGTTGTAGGCAGGACTTTCAAGCATGCCCCTTTATCTCCCCAGTGGGTAGCATTCAGTATAGGTGATGGTGGATATGACCTCAGGGGGGCATGATATACATATGAATACCACCTCTGTTTACATAGAATGCTGCCGGTCTGCCACTATTTACATATGAATGTTGCTGCTATTTACATATCAATGCCGGTATTTACATGTAAACACCGGGTCTGTAGGTGAGTCATCTGTACACAACAACAAGACAGAGCTGGGCAGCATTAATAACAGAACTTCACACTGAGATATTAGGACACAGCATGAGACTAAAACCTCAAGGGATGAGGGAATTTAAACTGGGAAAGTTGGCAAGTATGAGGCAGCTGTTTTGGGCCCCACAACAATGACAGGGCCCAATGCAGCTGCCCCTTTTGCCCTGCCTAAAAGATGGCCCTGGGTGCATGCCCTTCAAAATGCCACATAAAACGAAATGGAATGTAAAGGTGCTCACTGCCTTCTATTTCTTGGCCCCTGTTTAATCTTATTTTAGGAAGTAAAAGGGTTCCCTCTTAGCACAGTGTATTTCAGGAGAGGAGAGTTAGATAGCGGGTAAAGCGGGGAGTTCTCCCACAGCAGCACATAGTATTTCAGGGGAGGATAGATAGCAGAAGCTGAAGAGTCCTCTAAGAGTTCAGAGTATTTCAGGAGAGTAGAGTCACGTAACAGAAGGAGCAGAGTCCTTCAACAGCAAACAGTATTTCAGGAGAGCACAGTGCTTCACCAGCACAGAGTATTTTGAAAAGGAGAGTCAGGTAGTGGAAGAAGCAGCATCCTTCAGCAGTGCAGAGTATTACAGCAGATGAGAGGTTGATAGTGGAAGATGCAGAGTCCTCCCACAGCACAGAGTATTTCAGGAGAGGAGAGGTAGAAGGACAAGGTCCTCCAGCAGCACAGAGTGTTTTAGGAGAGAAGAGTCAGGTAGCAGAAGGAGCAGAATCCTCCAACAGCCCAGAGATTTCAGGAGAGGAGAGATAGAAGAGGAAACAGAGTCCACCAGCAGTGCAGAGTATCTTAGGGCAGGAGAGTTAGATAGTAAAAGGAACAGAGTTCTTCTGGTAGTATTTTTAGGAGAGTAGACTAAGGTTGAGGACAGGGCAGAACCCTCCAGCAGCATGGAGTATTTTTAGGATTGTTGAGTAAGGTAAAGGAAGGAGCAAAGTCCTTTAGTAGCTTAGAATATTTAGAGAGAAATGAGTTAAACAGAGGAAGGGCCATAGCACAGAGTATCTCAGGACAGGGGAGTTACAGAAGATCTAGAAGGATTGGAGTCCTCCATGAGCACAGAGTATTTTAGGAGAAGAGAGAAGAAGAAGCAGCAGCTGAGTTCTCCTGCACCACAGAGTAGTACGTTTTATAGGGATGACTGTAAAGGGTTATATAAAACAAAGTTCAAATATACAAGTTGTTCCATAAGGTTTATTTATTTTTGAAGACTTAATTGGAAATACAGATTCTCTGCGGCATTTGACAGGTTAACTTTTTTTCCCACAGTATCGCTCTGCTGTTACATGTAGCAGGTTGTTGCGAGGGCCATCCCATGTCATCTGGGATGGAGAGTCCGTTCTGTCAGTCTGTCTGACTTTTTCAGCCAATGTCAACTCCAGTCTGCGAGGGAATGTATGGAAGTATCCCGACACCGTAACCCAATTCCTCTGTGAAGTCTCAGGATAGACCTTTGCAGGGCTTGGGTCTTGGAATGAGGAACAGTTCCCGGAGGTAGCAGTCAACATAACTCTACAGGTTTAACCGCCACTGAGCAGGACGTTAGTCATGTGATGTTGTGATATAACAGTGATCAGCCACCAGTGGCTCAGGCTACACATGTTTTTCCTCCAATAGCTTCCTTATACCAGTCTAGATTTTTGGATAGAAGTATACCCAAAGTCAAAACTTTATTTTTTTTAGGTTTTGGATAGAGTAAGGAATGATTAGAATCTGTGCTTATGTCTCCTATAACAGGGCTTTCCCTTTACTTCAAGTGAAAATCTTTCTAAAGTAAGTGAAATTCCCCTGACAGTTGTCATTTTAACAGGTGCCCCTTTTAGAAGATTTCCACCCTATTCATAATTCCTCAGATTGTAATGTTTATGGTCACCTTTCAAATTAATCTCCCATCATTTTACATGTTAATTTGATCACCCAAAAAGAGGAAAATACATAGGTTTGAGTTCACTTTATTAAATCATTTTTAAGGAAAAGTTCTCATACTTATGGTTCACACAATTTTTTTTACTATTTATTTTACAAATATGATACTGAGGTCACTGGCCATTTTGTTTTTATTTTTATGCAAGAGTGCTGCAGTAGCTGTTTTTTATTTAAAAAAAAAAGAACTGCACCTTCTGGTTGGGAAAAATAAGAACATTTTAAAGTTACCCTAAATAGGCTCTGCCTGACCCAAGATGGCTGCCAGAGTCACATGGGGAGGCAACGCCCAATCGGATAGCTTCCCCAGTGACCCAGGAAACCATAGAGGAACTACGTCCCTCTTGATCTCCCCTCCAGCTGCAATGCCGCTGCGGTCAAACGCCACCTACAGTGGAGAAAATAGACTGCACCTGCCTACACCTAATATAAATATAAATTATATATATATATATATATATATATATATATATATATATATATATATATATATATATATATATATATATATGTATGTATATATGTATATATATATGTATATGTATATATATATATATATATATATATATATATATATATATATATGTATGTATATATGTATATATATATGTATATGTATATATATATATATATATATATATATATATATATATATATATATATATATATAATCAAGTAATATTGGAATGCCTATCTTTACACCAGTGGTTCTCAACTCCTGTCCTCAGGACCCACTAACAGGCCAGATTTGCAAGATAACTGAAATACATTACAGGTGATATAATTTGCTGCTCAGTGATTGCAGTATTCTAGTCTGCATCTCCCCAATGTAACACTTAAAATCTGGCCTGTTAGTGGGTCCTGAGGACAGGAGTTGAGAACCACTGCTTTACACGCACATGAACTTTAATAGCATCCCAGTCATCCATATAGACATGGTTAAGCAAGTTTGGGGTGGAGGAACTTGCATAGAGTCCTGACCTCAACCCAATAGATCACCTTTGGGATGAATTAGAGTGGAGGCTGCGAGCAGGGCCTTCTCATCCAACATCAGTGCCTGACCTCACAAATGTGCTTCTGGAAGAATGGTCAAACATTCCCATAGACACACTCCTAAACCTTGTGGACACCCTTCCCAGAAGAGTTGAAGCTGTTTTAGCTGCAAAGGATGGGCCAACTCAATATTGAACCCTACGGACTAAAAAGTTCATGTGTGTGTGTAAAGGCAGGTGTCCCAATACTTTTAGTAACATAGTGTGTTATATATATATGTGTGTATGTTGCGTGGTAGTATACAGTGATTGAGCTTTCTCTATGTGAGAGAAAACATTATAATCTCAAGTTGGCCTACCCTGTTATGTTCCAAAAACTTCAGCAATGCTGGTAATGGCACAAGGAGAAGGAGAATCTAAAAATCTGCCTATGTAGAGTGATAGATTGAGAGGGAAACAGTTTAACCCCCTGCCAGGAACTGAGATTAAAGGAGAAGCACAGCCAAAGCTTGTTTGGCTGTACTTCTCCAGTAGGTCACAGGAGTGAAGTTCGTTCTGCACTTCTGTGACCCGTCACAGTGCCGGTCCAGGCTGCGGCAAGATCGCGACACTGGATCGGCACCTCACGGCTCCTCCCTGCCCTCTCCACCACCCAGCACTCCAGTGAGCGAGGAGGGTGGCAAAGCAGAGAGCGGTGACTTGACAGTCACCAGCTCTTTGCTAGGTGAGCCATAAGAAACGAGCAATCGGTGGTGTTAGATCGCTTGGGTCTCAGTGTTAGAGCCGGTGGGGGACAGATGCAGCATCGGAGCGATGCGGCATCCACCTAGGTAAGAATAAATCTGCAAAAACCCCAAACCCTATACTTCTCTTTTAAATGTATTAACATTGAGAGGAAATCTCCTCTTAGTCATCACCAGAACAAGCGTTCCCATTGGAAGATTTCTGCTCACCTCCTGTTTCATTGACAATTGTAACATTTTGGATTTCCCTTCTCATTCTTTCCCATCGACAGTCATAACCAGGACAAATAGTGAGGGTGAATCTCCCTGATGGGGACACAGACAACAGTAAAAACCTGGCAGAGGATCTATCCTCCTACTTTATCCAGCACTAAAAAAATGCTTTAATTTTTGATCAACCATCAACAAAGAAAAAAGCCCTCATTCACAAAGGCAATGAAAATAGGCAGATATTTTTACAGCATTCCGACCACCTATCAACACCAGTGTTGCCAACCTACCAGATTGAAATTCACTGACACGACACCCAAAATTTCCTGGCACAGCCAAGTTTTTACTGTTATTTCCAAAAGTTACAAAATTACAGTTTTAAGTGCAAATTTCAGTATTTAGGCTACAAATAAGTACAATATGCAATTAGCAATATGATTTAAGGTAGATACTACAGAAAATGTGTTATTTTATTTTCAATATAGTAAGTAAGAGGCTCAGGAGGGCAGGAAATTAGAACGGACAGGCACACACACATGAAATTGAGCAGTGTGCAGCAGCACAGATCACCAACACGTCCCCTCCTGAGTCAGTTACAGTCTCTCTCCATGCCAGGTGGTCTCTTCAGTCCATTCCAGTCCAAACAGCACACACCACCCAGACAGCCATCTAGGTGGCACAGAACACTGATCACCTGACTCCACCCAAATATATAGGTTCTCCTAGCAGGCCATGGGATTCAAGAAGCCCCCTGCCCATTGCCTGAGATACCCCATATACTCCTAACCTGTCCTTGCTTTGCCCTTCACATATATAATGCCACCAGGTACCCGGCCACCTAGCGGCAGAAGAGAGAAGTGCAGCGATTCCAGACTTAGGGTGAACTCAATTAATCCCTAACAATGAGCCAAGGTACTACACCTGGCAGGTAAACTTAGGAGCAACCCTGCCTAAACACCAGGGTGCTACATCCTCCCCCTGCCTACAAAACTATGTCTCGGAGTTTGCATAAAATAAAATATAATTTGAGCCCTCAAGCCTGAGAGCGAATGTCCTGGCAAAACTGGGATGTGTGGGGAAACAGGGAAAGAATAACAATAGTATATGTGGCATAAGTGAAAGTGTCCTTCGCGCTATAAATGAGTAATAGTAACAGATGTGTATAATAAACACAAAAAAGTGACAAAAATAAAATATGTGTGGTGATATCCTAAAAGGATAGCAGAAAAACCAAAAAGTGTTCACGTTGCACTTCAATAAAATATTAATAAAACGTGATCTCGCGGATATACATCTATTCACACATAGTGAAGCATATAATATACAATGACAATATATATCAAATAAATAACATAAAAATCAAAAATTTATAGTAAATAATTTAAAAAAATCAGAAGTAGTACGATGATTCCAAAATCAAAAAGTTAAGTGTTCCAAATAGGTGCAATAATGATGTAAGTTCGTGGGATGTATAAAAAAATGGCTCTGTCTTGCTCTACCAGAATAGTAAGGTGACTTAGTGTGGGAATAAACAGATTGGTCAGAATTCGTGCAGGTTTTCATATGGAGTGATTTCACAATAAACTTTAGGCTCTCAGAACTCTCACCTTAATAATGATGGTGATGAGCATGATGGTATAATATCTGTTAATTACGTCACTATATTCTCCTGGCCGTTCTCCTCCACTTATCCTGGTTTTCTTCCATTCCTCTCCACCAGTAATATGGATACCCGCCTGATAGAAAATATACCTCCAAGGCACAGCGGCCCGGTGGGGGAAAGAGGAAGAGAAAACAGAGGGGCTCCAATAGTGTAGTATGTTAATTAAAAAACAATATTTTATTAGGGGTTTCAAGGTGGTCTCTTACATTTAAAAAGTTAAAAACAAGCGAGTACTACTCACGCGGACGACTATAGAACCAATGTTTCTATCTGACCACCACCCTATCTCAGTAACACTCACATTCCCTGAAAAAAGAGAAATAACCAAACCATGGCAACTGAACCCCGCTCTTCTCAAGGACCCTGACAACTTGACCCAGATACACTCCCGCATACAAAACTTCTTCGTAGAAAACAACACCCCAGACATCGCACCAATCACTATATGGGAAGCACATAAGTGTGTACTAAGGGGGGAAATCATTGCACTCGCATCCACAATTAAAAGGAGACATCAGGAACAAATTAGATCTTTGATTCAAACCATAAACCGACTAGAGGCTACGCATAAGCAAACATCACAAAACACACTACAGGAACTACTTCAAGCCCGCTCTTCATTACCAGACGAATTAGGAAAGCGTACCAGAAGGCGATATGTACTTCAACAGAAAGTGTTCTATGAACACAGCAACAAGAGCGGGAGACTGCTAGCTCGGGCAGTCCAAGCAACCAAAGCACCTTCTAGAATCCATATGATTCGAGATAAACACGGCACTCTTCTCTCCAAAAATGCAGATATAGCCAAACACTTCGAAGAATACTACTCTAAATTATATAACATAAAACAACATAATGACCCTAAACTAAAACAGGGCGACTGAAAGTCCCAACTAAAGGAATTTTTAGCGCAGTTTTGCCCCAAACCTATTACCTCTCAACAAGCAGAACTCATGGAGAGCCCCCTCTCAACAGAGGAACTCCAACTAGCAATCAAACAGATGAGCGTAGGTAAGAGCGCAGGCCCAGACGGTTTTCCATTAATATATTACAAAAGCTTCCAAGATACTTTGATTCCAGAAATGCTTAAATCCTTTAACTCCCTCGCAGACCCACACACATCAACAAGCAGACTACTAGAAGCACATATAACCCTCATACCAAAGGAAGGGAAGGATCATACACAAGCCCCGAACTACAGACCGATTTCTCTACTGAATGTAGATATCAAACTATACGCCAAAATACTGGCAAACAGGCTACTACCAATTATCCCTGGTCTCATATCCCCCGACCAAGATGGGTTTATTCCGGGAAGAGAGGCCAGGGATAACACTATCCGTACACTAAATATACAACATTGGCTAGCCACTTCTGGAAATAAAGGCTTTCTCCTATCCCTAGGCGCTGAGTAGGCGTTTGACAGGGTGGCCTGGGATTACATGCAGGAGGTCCTTAAGGGCATGGGCCTTATGTCACGCATGTACACACATATCAACGCACTATATACTAACCCTTCAGCCAGGGTAAGGGTCAATGGCCTCCTGTCAAACGCCTTCTCTATAAGCAACGGTACCCGCCAGGGATGCCCACTCTCCCCACTGATCTATGTCCTGACATTAGAACCCCCTCTAAATAAATTACGCAACAATTCAGATATTAAAGGTATACCCATTGCACATAAAGAGTTTAAAGTAGCCGCTTTCGCGGATGACATATTACTTACCCTCCAAGACCCTCGAATCTCCCTACCCAATTTACTGAGCGATTTAAAACATTTTGGAGAATTATCTAACCTAAAAATTAACTATACCAAGTCCAATGCCCTAAATATATCTATTACCCCGCAAGAAGTAACCCATGCCCAATTACACTTCCCATTTCATTGCGAAAAAGAAGCCATTACGTATCTAGGAATACGGATTACCGAACGAACATTAGACCTCTATAGTCATAACCACGCAAAGGCCCTAACTAAACTTCAAACAAACTTTAAAGAATGGACCAACTTAAACATATCCTGGTTTGGCCGTGCAGCCTTAATAAAAATGATTGTTCTCCCCCGCCTCCTATACCTCATGCAGGCAATCCCAATACACTTACCCCCCTCCTTTTTTGCCACATACAAAAGTATGTGCACAGCCTTTCTTTGAAACAACAAATCTCCACGCATAAAATATACCCGACTAACTCTTCCGAAACTTAGAGGGGGAATTGGCCTCCCTGACCTATACAAATATCACCTGGCATGCCATCCGACCAGGATTGTGGACTGGAAGATACACCATATAGAAAAAGCATGGATGGCAATAGAACACCTTTATACCCACACCCCCACACATACTCTCCCCTGGCTTCCACCAGGACTATGGCCTCAGACTCTCAAGACACACCCCTTTATATATCCCACTCTAATGGCCTTTAATAAGGCCATGACATTACATAGCTTATCCACCCACCTAGGACCTTTTACCTCCCTACGAGGAAACCCAGAATTTCCACCTGGTGAAACCCCGAGGTTCCTACAAAATGAATGGCCACATAGAGAGATAAAGGCCCACCAATTTTTCAAGGGCATCATGCGGTCATTTCAAGACCTGAAATCAGAATCTCACAAATACATTCCCTTTCTGGTCCTAAAGACAAATAAAAATTGGGACTTTTAAAGGCACAACTGTAACAGACTACATAAGGTATATAAAAAATTGAATTTTATTTAATAACATACAAAAAAACATGGGGAGAAGACAGAACAATGTTAAAAACACATCAAATATAGGCATACAACACATGTGGTAACACCCTTAAGGATCCTATCCTGCAGTCTCCTAAATAATCCTATATATTCATATACAGTTATTCCATATTTAAATATGGAATAACTGTATATGAATATATAGGATTATTTAGGAGACTGCAGGATAGGATACTTAAGGGTGTTACCACATGTGTTGTATGCCTATATTTGATGTGTTTTTAACATTGTTCTGTCTTCTCCCCATGTTTTTTGTATGTTATTAAATAAAATTCAATTTTTTATATACCTTATGTAGTCTGTTACAGTTGTGCCTTTAAAAGTCCCAATTTTTCTTAGTCTCTTGATGCCCCTAACATAGTATCGGGGACGTTGGCACAAATAACGCTTCAGTACCTACAGAGTCACCCTGTATATTAGATACTTTACTACTAGGATTTCCCTTTCGCTAAAGACAAATAAGACACTATTTAACATCTAAAAGCTCAACCGCAATATGGACTAGAAAATTAACAACATTTGAAAACCTTTGCTCAAGCGATTCACCTCAGAGACATATCATCTCTCAAATTTATTCACTGCTCCATGACAACAATCTAAGAACACCTACTAAAATCCCACGATACTCATGGGACACAGACCTACAACTAACATTGACGGAAGAAGATTGGGGAACCATATACTCCTACGCACACAAAGGGTCAATGAATGTAGCGACACAAGAAAATGGCTACAAAATTATAACTAAATGGTATAGGACCCCATCACGATTACACAAATTTTCTCCCTCAATACCTGATGCATGCTGGAGATGTAAAAAAGCAGTAGGTTCCATGTTACATATTTGGTGGGAGTGCGACTCCATCCAGATTTTCTGGAGGGAGGTGCACTCCATCATAGAACAAGTCTCCACATACACCTTGAACTTCACCCCTGCTCAATATCTACTACATTATACTACACTATCCAAACACGAGTACTTTAAATCCCTGGCTATGCATATGGTCAATACAGCGAGACTCTGCATTCCAACACATTGGAGAACAACAGACATACCCACAATTAAGGAATGGTTACAGAAAATATCCAAGATAGCAGAAATGGAAAAACTGATTCTTATAGCTCAGGAGCGCATACAAATATTCACAACCACTTGGGCCTGTTGGAACCACTTCAAAACAACAGATTACTATAAATCTTTATTCCCAACATAAAGTGCAATAATTTAGATTCCTTTACAATACTAGATTCCACAGTTTTCCCTCCTCACATTATGCGGGACGGAAGAAGAAGCACACAATGGAAGAGGAGCCCCCCCCCCACCCTCCCTCTCTGGTTACCCCACTATCCCCTTTTCTAAAACTACACTTTATCATATTCTCCCGTTTCTCAATACTTAAACCCCCTCTCTAAATGCCACACACGGGAAATTTCCTATGATCACCATGTCATAAGCTGACTAAAGGGGAAATCATACAAACATCATAACTAACCATTCGGTATCAAATAAGCCTTTATAGACACTCTATCTTGAACAAAGCTAAACCAATTCAAATGCTCTAAATGTTATCTAAAAGAGTATCTTTATTTCAAAACCCAGTTATGCCGAATGTAATTACAAGACTTTCTAAATGACTAAATTACACTTGCTAATAAATAAAATATAATGTTCGATTCTCCATGACTTAAGATGTAAGATTATGCATTTTTGTATAAAACATGGAAGCTTCTCTTGTACATTATACATATGTAAAACAGATTGTAAAAGTTGTATGTACAATTGCCCTAATAAAATCTTTTATGGAAAAAAAAAACCAAGCGAGTACAGCTAAACGGCGTTTAGAGCGCCTCCTTACTAGACTTCCGGTTACGTCTGTGCTCCGCCACTCCCTACGCGTTACGTCACCGCTCGTGACTTCATCTGGTGGGAGTCCCCAGATGAAGTCACGAGCGGTGACGTAACGCATAGGGAGTGGCGGAGCACAGATGTAACCGGAGGTCTAGTAAGGAGGCGCTCTAAATGCCATTTAGCTGTACTCACTTGTTTTTAACTTTTTAAATGTAAGAGACCACCTTGAAACCCCTAATAAAATATTGTTTTTTAATTAACATACTACACTATCGGAGCCCCTCTGTTTTCTCTTCCTCTTTCCCCCCACCGGGCCGCTGTGCCTTGGAGGTATATTTTCTATCAGGCGGGTATCCATATTACTGGTGGAGAGGAATGGAACAAAACCAGGATAAGTGGAGGAGAACGGCTAGGAGAATATAGTGACGTAATTAACAGATATTATACCATCATGCTCATCACCATCATTATTAAGGTGAGAGTTCTGAGAGCCTAAAGTTTATTGTGAAATCACTCCATATGAAAACCTGCACGAATTCTGACCAATCTGTTTATTCCCACACTAAGTTACCTTACTATTCTGGAAGGGCAAGACAGAGCCATTTTTTATACATCCCACGAACTTACATCATTATTGCACCTATTTGGAACACTTGACTTTTTGATTTTGGAATCGTCGTACTACTTCTGATTTTTTAAAATTAATTTACTATAAATTTTTGATTTTTATGTTATTTATTTGATATATATTGTCATCGTATATTATATGCTTCACTATGTGTGAATAGATGTATATGCGCGAGATCACGTTTTATTAATAGTATATGTGGCATACCACATTAAATAAACATATGTACCAGACACATGAAATGGTAGATCATATATGACAAAGAAATATCAAAGATTTTTTTATGTACAGTTTTAAAGATAGAAATGAGCAATGACCTTACTTCCTAACTATCTATCTAATATATACAATGATAAGAAGATATAAAAACCCTTGGTATTGTCATTCGGTTAGGTCCCTGTCTCTCCTTGTCCAAGGAAGACGTACCGAAGCAGCAACACCTGAAAGAGAAATAAACAGCAATGCAAATGCATATTATCCTATAATGGTGCAATAAGTACATGCGTGAGTTAATGGCTTTTTAATTGTCCTCAGCCGAAGACAGCATAGCAGTGTAAATACACCCTATAATATGTCTGCATTATTTACATAATGAAATCGGGCCCCATTCTCAGCCGAAAATGCCAGCCCCTTTTCTAATCAAATATAAACTTCGTTAGGGTTTCATCAAGTAACAGTCCTGATGCATGGATTAATCCATTACTCAAAGAAAGGTAAGAATTTGACCCTTTGCCACAGCCTACTCTACTTAACCAACAACACACCCAGTGTCCATGACGTGTCACAGTCCATCAATTTCACTCGGCGTGGACAACGCTTCCCAGCAGTTCCCCTTCCTCTTTAGGGGCAACTCCGTGAACAAGGAGGCACAGCTGCATTTCAAAAAAACAAGCAGCCAGGCCATGATGCAAAGGACCGCACTTTGGCACATAGGTCCCCTTGCAATGACGTCCTCATTCTGTTCATGTGACAGCCGGGGACTTTTTCTTCATCATTTGAGGAACATTAACCTGCAGAAGATCACAGGTCGCTTTTCAGGGTGGAGCACCCCAACAATTTCAACATTAGCCAGCGTGGCTCAGGTGGGCACTCCTTGTATCTGCCAGCAGCATTCAGTCCAGCACAATCCTTGCAGTACAGCCCTCTGGAATGTTCTCCACTAGCAACAACTTGTATGTGAGTGTGACGTGGCCCTCAGCATAGCCTCCTTGACATCACACAACATACATTTGTAATCCACAAGGTAAAGGATTTGAATTCACCAGTAGTACCTGGGATCTGGCAGTGTTGCATTTTCTCCTTTTGGCATTTACAGTGACAACATAGTGTTTAGCATCCTTCTTGTCTGGCCTACGCAGGATTACGCTGTCCAGATTAATTTTGCGGCCGTAGACCCAGGTGTGTAGCATGGAAGTTATATCTTTTGGCCACCTTGAGTGACAATTTCAGAAAGTCTATCTGGAGAGTGATCCGGAGGAAACTGCGCACAGCTTCATCCACCCATTGGGTTTCTTTCTACAAGATTTCCTCTTCCAGGTGAGCGGGTATGTAGGGGTATAGGTACTCATATTCCTCTGCCACCTTCTTTATTATGATTCGCTGTACCTTGGACAGCCGAGGCAGGGTCTTAGCGTCTCCATATCCAGGTAGGACCTGGGCATCTGGAGCATGCTGAACTGAGCACCCAGCAACCACATCCGGCTTATGATCTGGCTTGACTACAGTCATTGGTGTAATAGGGCGAACTTTGGGGACCCATTGAGCCCAATGATCCTCCTCAAAGGATCTAGTGATACTTATCAGCGGAGCCGCATTGGCAGACAGCTTAATTTTCATGTTGGCGGTAGCAACAGAGGGAACTTCACCTTCCTGCACAGCACTCATTTGCCCCTCATCACAGTCACTCCCCTCTCCATTGCACGACAAGGTATCCGAAAATAGTTCAGATAGACCGCTTAGTGCTTGCTTTAACTGGCATAACTGCGTTATCCCCCTTAATGGCCACAGGCATCACCTCCCCTACAGGCTTACTGCTTTCATTCCTGGCTGGCTTACACGGCTCCCGTACTCTCTTCCCTGGTGGCTCAGACATTAGGGAGAGCAGTTGGGCCCGACCGCGGCCTCCAGTCTATATGACTCTGGTGATGGCTGGTGGGCTCTGGATATCACTCTCACTCCCAGCTGGGATAGAGACATTCTTGTCCCAATCGACCTGTAGTATCCGCAAAGGTTGAGTTGGGAAGACAACTTCAAACAGGTGCTCTCCGCAACGTCCACAGACAATCCAAGGCCTCAACTGCGTGGTCAGGCCGGAACATCTCACAGATCAGTCCCAAGGCCTCATAGCTTCCAGCTGTATACAGGGCAAGCCTACCCTCTAGTGTATACCACACTCCGGTGTCAGTCAGGACAGGTTTTGCATCGCTCGGACAGAAACAAACAACCGTAGCATACTTTTTCCAATCCGCCATCTCGCTTACGAACTGACCCATCTTTCTCTCCAATCCACAATCAGACACACGTGGCAGCACTTCCTTATCCTCCTCTGCAGAGCGGGAACTCCTCCCCCTGCCAACGGATTGGTGCAGACACTCTCTGGAAACTGTAACGCCCACCTTCCTCATGCTGTGGCGTGCCAAGACTGTAGTCCAGCCTATGGTAACCCTCACAGCGCTGGCAGGGAATGTCAAAAGACCAGGCTGATCTTCCCTTTGTTGTTAGTATGTACAATAACACAGTCTATGAGAAGCACAGAGGTAACTTGCCACCTTCCCGCGGTGCCAGACGAAATCCTGATGGAGCTGTAGCCGGTTGCTATGGGTGACTGCTGCGAGGGTAACATCTTTGCCCCATCTTGGGTGCCAAATGTAGCAAGGTCCCAGGCCTCCTTCAGTCTGAGAACCTCCAGAGTCATGAGTTGCTGACATCCATTCATATAGAGTGGGTTGTAAGGCATAGTGGGTGTAGTGTAAAGTAGATTAATGGGCGCCAGACACTTCTTGGATGCAAAGACATTTTATTTCTCTTAAACAAAACTTTCGGAGAGAGAGTTAGGGCCAGGACACCCTTAGGCAGTTGCAATGTTAATTTGGCAGACTCTGAGACTTCTACAGGAGGACATCCATCCAGCAAGACACCACATGTGCATGTGTAGGAATACTGTCTCCTATGGCAACAGTCTTTAACAGTTTCTAACACAAAGTGTAACAGTTCCTTCACTTCCACTACAATAACTTCTTGTAGTTCTTCAACCCACTGAGCTCCCAGTCTCTCTCACTGGACTAGATGATTCACTACCACTGAATCCCTTAAACTCCTCCAATCTTCACTGTAGAATCTTCCTCAAGCGTCACCCCCGATTCTCTGCTGGGTCCCTAGCTTGGCACTCCAGCTACTTCTCAAGCTTCACGCCACTGGCCTGCTCGGTCCCTGGCTTGACACACAAGGCTGCTCTGCAAGCATCACCTGGCTGGGTCCCTGGCTTGACTCCTGCTGAAGTTTCCCGATTCTTCACCGCCCCCGGTTGGTGAGAATACTGCTCCGGTACTTGCTTCGGCTACTCACTGTGGTCCTTGGTAATAAGGTGGTTGGCCCCTTAGTGGCGACAGCTTCCCCTCTACCTCTGACCACGACAGGTACTCTGGCCGGCAGAACCGTCACTTCTGGTTGGACTGCAGGCCGCAATCCTAACCCTACGCTGCTCTCTTGCTTCTGGATAGGCCATCAGGCAGCCTAGCAGCCAGATGTGCCCAGGATAGGCCCAAACTCCGGCCTAGTAGCCGGACAATACGACACACGTCCACCCAGACAGCCATCCAGGTGGCACCGAACACATCACCTGACTCCACCCAAATATATAGGTTCTCCCAGCAGGCCAAGGGATTCAAGAAAACGCCTGCCCATTGGCTGAGATACCCCATATACTCCTAACCTGTCTTTTTGCTTTGCCCTTCACATATCTAATGCCTCCAGGTACCCGGCCTCCTAGCGGCAGAAGAGAGAAGTGCAGCAATTCCAGGCTTAGGGTGAACACCCGGCAGGTAAATTTAGGAGCAACCCTGCCTAAACACCAGGGTGCTACATCAACAATTATAGACCCTTCATTCCTTTGTAAGTGGACAAATTTACAAAATAAGCAGGGGATCAAACAATTTCTCTACTGTAACAGACATTAGTAAATGACCTAACTAGGGCCTATTTCAGGTGGTAGGAACAGGCAGTTGAGCTGCGTTTTTTCTGCCCCTACCTGACCGCCCATCTAAAGCCTGCAATACAGCCAGGGGTGGCTGTTCAGGTACTGCAGCCAGCAGATGTAAGGCATCACGCACATTGGACATTTTTAACGCTGTTCCTTTTTTTTTTTCTGCCTCTAAATACCTTACCCACTACCAGCTCATCCAGGAGCAGCAGTGGCCCTTTTGCATAAAGAAAACTTGATGCATGTAAGCGTGTTTAGCGATTGAACATTCATTCATTTCAATGGCCTGAATAAAGTATTATTCTGACTAATGAAATAAATTAACACCCAAAGTTTTTTCTTTCTCCCAAAACACCGCTGCCAGGAGGAATGCCATCTAGGAGAACAAGGCAAATGACCTGTGTGCATGACGCCTAACGTGGCATTTTGAGTTGACAGGTGGCACGGCCTATCAAATTCGGCCATTCATTTTTTTGCCATATGTCAAAAGGAGACACAACGCCTAGGAAAGGCTGCTTAGCTAAAAAGCAATCCAACACAAATTGTTGTTTTTACCCCCTAAAAGGCTGCACCAGCACGCTGCGACATTGTGCATTGCATGCGGCGCAGCCCAGTTCACTTGCTGGCAGTACTGCCTGCCGATTGTCAAAGCCAATTGCTGGCAGAATATAGATACTCTCATCTGCTGCCTTTACAGCTTTATGGGGGGCAGTAAAAATGCGGCTCAGCTGTGTGTTTTTAACCCCCCCCCCAACTGCAAACGTAAACGAGCCCTAACCGCAAGTGTTTTATTATTGTGAACAGTCACCTTTCAACATCTAATGCCAATTTAAAAAAAAAAGTTGCCAGACTATTCAGCCATTGTTAGGTTTATGGCAAAGTGCCTCTGAAATTAAAATAACCCCTTAAGATAAATTACTGACGGACTCTTCCTTTGTTCAGGTTTTTGGAAGTCGTCTGAGCTGTTCCCTTACACCGGTGTATACATCTGAAGGTCATCTCTCAACAAAACAAGGCTGATCTCACACATGGCCAAAAAAGTTCTGTAAACACAAGTCCTTAAATACGGGCTGTTTGTACAAGCCTTGTGATCTTTCCATGCTAATTAACTATCCCGGTCTTATGCGTTCCCTCCAACGAAGCAGAGATTTTTCACTGCTGGCCTGGCAACTCAAAGGCTCGGTTCTTTAAACCTGTTCCAGTAGTTATTTTCCAAATGCCATAACTTTAACACCACAATGGTCGGAATGCGTAGGCCAGGCATTGCAGGGCAGAGGAGAATTATTGGTCTTGTAGCTGTTGGCTACAGTGGCCGGTGTTAAGTACCGTCTAATTGTTCCCATTCAATATCAAATACACATTGTCTGCCCCATCTTGTGTTTGCTTAGAGAATTCAATGCAAGTAGGCAAAGGTTATCAAGCTCGTCTCCCAAGGCTGCCTTGTGCCCTGGCTGGAGATATATGACCCGGTGACGCACAAAAGTCCCCAACTGCTGGATGTGAGCTTGAAGAAATGGGCGATTTTGAGTTTAAAGTCCACATGGCTATAATATGGTCTTGAACAACCGTAAATGCAAGAGATCGTTTTTGACCATGGCTGAAAAAAATCGGTAGAGCTAGAATTGTTTTCTTTTGTTTTTTGTTTTTTTATGGGAAATCGCTTTGCTTATCCACCTTAAAACCTTCCTTCAGGAAACATAAACATTATCGGTCAGCCTCACTGCAAGGGTTAACTGCTTGTTTAGCCTAGGGGAGAGGAGAAAAACTTTCACTTATCTGATTCTTTTCATTTCTGGGAGACGTTGCCCCCTCATGCAGTGGCGTAGCATGGGGGGGCAGCTGGTAGAGTCGCCCCGGGTGCAACATTTAGAGGGGCGCAGACAGGGCTGGCGCCACCATAAGGCAGTCCAGGCAGCCGCCTTAGCAGTAGCATGGGGGGGGGGGGGAGCGGTAAAATCCAAATCCCCAGCCACTTGCTTGGGATTTGAGTTTTAAAATACCACCACTCTGGTTTTAGTTTACCTGCTGTCATCGAGAAAGCAGGGAGAATGGATCCACGGATCCAAGCATGCAGAGGAGGGAGGAGCGGTGGGCAGATCCCAATCCTGACTGTGCGCAGTGAGAGCCATGCTCTGTGAGGGGGGGAGAGGAAGTCAGGGTGGAGTACAGTGGTCAATGGTGGACTACTGCCAGTCCTGTTGGAGATATTCTCCTGCCTGCACAGGACACAGCTAACCCTTCTGTCCCTGGTGCTGCAGGACTGGTGAGATGTGGGGGGATTGTGTGTATGATGGGTGTATATGGGGTGGGGAGGTGATCAGAGTGGAGGGATTGGGAGGGGGGTCTGGGGGTGTGATCAGAGTGAAGGGTTCTGGTGGGATATATGGAGGTGTGATCAGAGTGGAGTGATCTGGGGGGATCAGAAAGGTGTGATCAGAGTGGAGGGATGGGGTGGGGAATATGAGGGTGTAATCAGAGTGGAGGGATCTGGTGGGGGATCTGGAAGTGTGATCAGGGTGGGGGTATCTAAAAGTCCAAGGGTTACGGGGCGCAAATTACATGCCTTGCCCTGCATGATGACAACCCACGCTATGCCACTGCCCACATGCCCCTGCAGAACACTGTCCCTTGGCGTCATTATGTCCAATGACATCAGTACCTTAGACCACTAGAGCATGGGAGAGAAGATGTTGCGAGGACAGGTCCAGCAGCATGGCATTGAGATGGAGAAGTGGAGGATTGGTTAAATAGATCTTCTTTTTTACATGTTGCATGTCCCCTAGATTTAAACAAGCAATTAACCCTTGCTGTGCGGGCACAGCCCCACTGCAAGGAATAATGTTTAGGTTTCCCGGAGTTGGGATCTACAGTGTAGGAAAAGCCTAAGGCTCCATTCAGACTTCACAGGTACATAGGAATACAGTATGTGCTTTTTATTTTTGCCATTTCTGCGTGTTTTACGTTTAGGGCAACCTATTCATCTTAATAGGCTGCCCTATGCATGAGAAATTCGCAAAAGAAGTGCCTGACCCATTTTGAAAATTAAACTGTAATAATTAACCACTTCAGATTAAATATAGAACACCCACGCCTTGGTAATGGATGGCAATGTGTTTGAGCCGCTGTTGTCAATACTGTCCTCACTGGAGGGCAAATTGGGAATAAATGATTAATAGACAGCGCCTGCTTTACCTAAAGAATATGCTAGATCCCAATGTGATACTACATGTCAGTGACTCTACCTTATATACAGGGCAGGACTTAGGGTGGTGGGGGCCCCTGGGCTTGAGTCACTTTCGGGCCCTACCCTTCTATACATTACTGTAAATAGAACAAAATGTTGACTGGTACCGTAGACAGTGTTACATGTTAACATAAAACATAATAATCTATTTATATGACCACTGATTGAAGCTTGGAAAACTTTTTCCAATAAATAAATAATGATTAAAAAAGTTCAAAGTGATCATGTGTTTATTGCAATGCACAAATGTGTTGGTCAGAATGAAAATAAAACACTTATTTACCTGGAAAACATATTGAAAAACAAATACCTTGTAAGGTTGCAATCATAACAAATCAATTGCAAGAATATAGCAAGATAACTCAGTGAACAAAGTGCAGGATAAATTGTGTGTGTGTAGTACGTAAGTGAGTGGGAAAAAAGGGACGTCAATTTTACTTGGTTTACAACGTCGCACGACCGCGCAATTGTCAGTCAGTTAAAGCAATGCAGCGCAGTATTGCAAAAAATGGCCTGGTCATAAGGGGGGGTAAAAGGTTTCGGAGCTGGAGGGGTTGAGATTGAACAAGTCAAGACTAAAGGGGCATTTTTTTTTTCATACATAATGGCACACATGTATTTTGCTTTTTGACTTGACACATGAATTCATTCCTTTTTTTTTTTACTCACTTTTAGTCAATTAATTCGGTGCTCTGCTGGGGGGAGGGGCTCCCATGCAGGAGCAATGGAGTCCAGTTGGTTGGGTCCAGTAATTTGTCCGCAGCCTTTTTCTTCTTGTATCCATGCTGCTCTGCAGACTGCAAGGTGGACAAGATGGAGGGAGGAGGTGGGTGGAGCCAACACTCACCAGGGGCGGAGTCCTGCAGTCAGTGTGTGTGACTGTATGGACAAAATGGAGGAGGTGCTGCCGGTGGGAGGGCCAATACACTCATGGGTGGCGCAGGGGAGGAAGATTGCTGGCCTCTGCCACACAGTGCCAGACTGCAGCACTAACTGCCAATCAGCCCGGGAAAGAAAGATACACTTAGGCAGGCTCCTCCGCTCCAGGCAGCTCCTGTCACGGTCACATTGGCTCTGAGTCTGAGACTCCGAGTCTGACATGACTGACTCAATGACGTCACTTGTTTCTAGATGCCAGGCGCTAGCAACGAGTGCAGGGTTGCCAAGCCAACGGCACAGCTCCACCCACCTCCAGGCTCCTCCTGGTCCATCCTGCGTAATTACACATTAGAGTCTCTCTCTCTGTACCGCTGATTGGCTGATGAGAGAGACTCGGGCAGAGCAGCGGCGCAGCCAAGTGAGGACCAGTGTGAGTCACCGCTGTTTCATCTGATCTAGCTGAAGATATATGAAGATATTTAAACCGTAAACGGGCGGGGCCCCCTATTGGGCAGGGCCCATGGGCTTGAGCCCAGTCAAGCCCAATGGTAAGTCCGGCCCTGCTTATATACCTTCGTTCAATCCAGAGGGTTGATCGAAAAAAAAAAAACTGTCAGCTTTGGACGGAGCCGCTGTACTAACCATGCGAGGTTAGTGCAGCGATTTCCCCCCACTGAGCTGTTGTTCTGACAGGGGGAAGGCCCCGCCCCCTGCCAGAACACTCCGATCAACGCTCTCCGCCAATGGCCTACAGGTAAGCCTATAATAAGTGTAGTGCTACCCCCGGAGGAGCCGCTTAATGTATGTTTGTTTCTGTACTCTGCCTCTCAACCCCAAGAACGGGCCCAACCCCTCTGGCACACCTACTTGATAATATTAGTGCGGAACCCAGCAATAGAGAGGAAATACAGTAATGATAAACCATGAAGTATATTTACAGAGGCCCTGGGTTCCGTCACATCACCAGCTGTGGTAGTAAATAGAGACTCGCACAATATCATTGAACCACTCAGAAATATTTACTTGAGATAAAGAATAGACATAATAAAATGACACGAACACACAAGCTATAACTGACAGGGTATTATCACTTTAATTTCCAGTATACAGAATGTGAATCCTTCGTTACCTAAAGAGGTATATGAGAACAGGTGCACATGGAGGTGAACATCCAACACCCTCAACGCATGTATTGGATATCCATCCCCTGAGGCCTTAACACACAGACCAACATATACGAACAAAACATATGCACACAGTACAACGTTTTTAGAATGTCCCAATAAAATGGCTCCCCCTAGGTTGTAATACCTTAATTAACCCTGCATATAGAGCAGCAGAGCTTGGCAGAAAAGGAAGATGGTAAAAGTTCTTTGACTCCAAATATCTTCAGCTAGCCTGTAGTTTAAACTGCAGTATTTGTAATCCACAAGGCAAAGGAGAAGAAATAACTGTAGAACAGAAGATATGCTGATGACGGCTTAACTGAAGAAATATCAGCACTTGTAGAAAGGGGAGAAAGACAAAGCCCCAATGCCCAGCTGTATGATACCTGTGAAGAAATAGATTCACATCCGTGGAACTACAAGTCTCACCGGCAGTCTGTAGGAAAGAACTCACCAGGGGCGGACTGACCATTGGGGCAGTCGGGCACTGCCCGAGGGCCCCATGCCACTAAGGGGCCCCATCAGGGTTGCCAGCCTCAATAAAACCAGGGACAGTATGTAAAAATCTGTGTTTTTTTTTTTAAAATCCCAAGATTATAGCTGCCCCACCTTTCCAGTACCATTTCAGTGTGTGTATGTGTATACTGTGTGTGTATATTGTGTGTCTCTGTGTGGCCCCATAATCTATTGCCTGGGGGTCCCATAATCTCCTATTGCCGGGTGCCCCATAATCTTCTCCTGTTGCCCGGCGGCCCCATAATCTCCTATTGCCCGGGGGCCCCATAATCTTCTCCTATTGCCCAGGGGCCCCATAATCTCCTATTGCCCAGGGGCCCGATGAGTTGTCAGTCCGCCCCTGGAACTCACTCAGCCATACTGTAATCTCTATCTGGATGGGCAGGTGCCCTCTCACCACAATAGACTCCAATAGCTGTGAGGCTCTGTCTAGTGAAAATGGCGCCGCCTCGCCGTGCTGCCAGTCCCGATGGAGTGAAGTGCAGGTGGCTTCCAGTTGCTCTAAAGTGCAGGCCGGTCCACTTGCTAGAGTTGCAGTGGAGTGAAGAAAATCCTGGATAGCCGCACTCTGGGATGAAGACATCTTTATTGAAGTAAAAATCCAAAGTACAGTCAAATGCAAGGAAATACAGGGTTATGGATTTGCTTCGCAGGATTTTCTTCACTCCACTGCAATTCATGCAATGCCAGCACCTGGAACAAGTTCTCACTAGGGCGGTGTCGTTTCGGACTTAGGAGTGTTTGTGAGCTGCATCTCCTTTTTCTCTGTCTACCCACTTGCTAGAGTAGCAGGGCTGTCTTCCATAGATCCCTCAGAAGCAGGCGATCCAGCTCTCTGCTGTGTAGGCCGCAGTCTCTCATTCCTGGTCATACACAGACCTCCTCCTGACATGATTTTAATGGCGTCCAGAGAAACTGAGAACAGGCCGCGCCTGTCCTTTTATCACTGCTCCCAGCAGGCCGTGCTGCACGCTTTGCATTGCCTGTATTGTAGTTCAGGGCTGATCCAGCTAACAGAGTCACTTCTTCCTCCAGACTACATCACCCACAATGCTTTGCTGCATTTTCCTGGTGATTGGCTGTCAGTCTCTTCCAATGGAGAGGCTACAGAGCAAGCAGTTCTGTGTGTCTCTGTATGTGTGAGAGAAGAGCAAGGGGGTGAAAAGCCCAGGCAGCTCTCTCCCTAATAGATGCAATCAGCCTGGAGAGGTACCTGCTACATAAGGTTTACCCGTAGGTACTGCAAAATATCTCAAACTTGCACCGTTTAGGAGATATTTACCATATATGTCATCGGCGCATGCGCACTGAAGGAACGGCTCGCTCGTGCTGTTTATTTAGGGCCCATGCCGTCACTAGCGGCACCCGTGCGCATGTGCAGGAGTGATGTCAACGCATCACAGCGACGGAGCCCACGAACCTGGAAATAACTCCGGGAAAGATGTCGGCCGTGTTAGCGGTCGTGCAGGGCATCGTTCTAAGTATTTCATAATGAACTAGTATCCGATGCATACTAGTTCTCTATAGATATTAAACACATGCAGCGCTAAAAATATGCATATACATCTTAAACATATATAGCATAATAATATATCGTGAGTAAGTGACCAAATGCTAAGTGTCTAACTTATGCCAATATAGGCAATGAGTGTAATTTTTTTGGGCATATCACAAACAAACAAATTAAGGAAAAAAGTCCATTGGTCTGCGATGAACCATATATTAGTCCACATAAACTGGGGGTTCGTGGGCATATGTGGTGTCACATCTGCGCGTGGAGCGGAGACTGGAGCAAGCTATGTACAAGGAGGCACTTTACACACAGATCTTCTGAAAATCCCACTCAAAACTGTAAACGATAGGAGTGAATAACCTTACCAGAGGGGATGGACACAGTCACCGTACGGTGGAGTGTCAAATGGGCTTGAGGGATCCAACGATCCCAAGGATATCTGGCTGAAGAAATCCTGACGGGGAGTCCCATCCGGGGTAACCGTAGCTATCCAATGATGTGTGGGTCCACGACCAATCCGGATATCTCTCTTAGATGGGATGAGTGTGCAGAGACAAATGTCTAGGGCTCAGCGGGGTCCCATTCATGGAAAAAGGAAAGAGCAAAAAAATCTCCACATAGGGCATGAATCCGATAAAAAATGCTTTTATTGAAAAGCTGGAAAGTGCTAGACAGTGCACTTAAATAGATAAAACGTGATCACAAAAAAGAATAAGATAAAATCGCGTGGTAACAGAGCATCTGTAGGCTTTAGCAACCCGACATGTTTCGGACCATCGTCCTTCTATCGGGGCATAAACCTAAATTTCTGTACCACGCTGGACCGGATCCTGAAGATCTCCCCATTTGGTCTCGGACTGGCCAGGCTGCATTTCGCCCCTCAAGAGAGATGCTGTCCGCACATTTGAGACCTGCTCTGCTCCACACCACTGTTGTGTTCTGTAAGTATACCTGGTTGGGTGCCTGGTCGGGTGCCTTTCCACTGGGCTTGTTCTGAATTGCTGAACTTAATTTACATGCGGACGCATGGATTTCAATGGGTTTTTTTTAAAGTATGTGATTAAAGTCAGAGGCTTTTAATTGGCTTCAAAAAAGTGTGGGCTCACCCACTTGTGTGACCATAGCGAATTAATATTTATATTGTCTTCCTGATTCTCCTGCTGGCCAATCAGAAAGCAGCTCCTGAGACCCGATTGACCAAGAGGAGAAGCACGGGCTTCCTCCCACGTCATCCAGGCGCGCCTGATACTTTGGCTGGGCTCGGCTCCCCTGGTCCCCGGTCCTGCTCCCCGCAGGGGTAAGTGCGGGGCTGGTGGTACAGACGGATGAATGAGCGAACGGGGGAGGGGGGGGTGGTGGTTTGTCGAACCCCCCCCCAAAACGGAGCACAAGCCACCACTGATACAAGTTCTGTTCTCTGCAACTGGACTTTTATTGCTGCCGCACCACGCTTAGGGTTGCCACCTGTCCGTGATTCACCCGGACAGTCCGGGTTTTGAATCATGTTTTGAATCAGGTGGACTGAAACACATTCAGATCGGGCTGTGACTCCCCAAGTAACCAAGATATTCGCACACAAATCTGTTGTTGTCCAGGAGCTGTGGGCGGCTGTCTGGGGGGCAGGTTCGGCATCACTGGGGTGCAGGGTGATGATGTCAGCAAGAGCAATTTGGCCACACCCACGTTTTGCTGTGGCACGCTATGTGCACTGCATCACTACTCTCCTTGGGGCACCCAAAGGTGTTCCAGACCGCTAAAGTGTTCGGGTTTGGCTCGAAGAAAAGGTGGCAACCCTAACCACGCTGCTCCTCCCTACAAGCATATCCAGGGCTGTTATAAATCATGGGGCCCCATACAGCCTACCTGATCGCCCTCCCCCCGGCCGAGAGTGACTGAGGACATAGATTTAACAGTCCCTTTCTCTACAGCCTCAGTTGCACAAACGAATGAATAGGAAGCACATTCCTGCTTATTTACAAACTGAAGCATAGTAAACCGTTTGTGGAGAGAAGCCAGCAGCACTGTGAGGGAAAGGGGCAGACAGAGGGGCCCAGACAGCAGATGGAAGGGGTAGATGTGCTAGAACCAATCCCCTTGAAGTGCAGCCGGAGGGAGGGTGAGGAGGAGAAGCTGGCAGCTCTGCAGTGGGAAACAGAAGAGGATCATTGTCTGCAATAAGACAGTACAGCCGCCCCTCCTGCTCATCAGGTACCTGGGCCCCCCCTTTTGAACTGATGGGGCCGGGCCCAGTACAGAAGGGCTGGCTGTACTGCCTTATCAGCGGTCCTGAGCATATCAATATGTAAAATCATATCTTCATTCCCACATTGTATTTCAATTATTTTTAACCTACTTCTATGAAGCCCTGTTCACACATACTGTAGTGCGGTAACCTGCGTTTTACCGCACTGGTTGAAAACAGGTCACAATTGTTTTCCATGTGTCCTAGTCACATAGTTGCCCACAGTCCCGATTTTCCCTGGACAATCGTGATTTTAGGACCTTCATCCCGATTTAAGCTTGTCCCAATTATTTTCCCAGGATTTTGCTTTTTGTCCCGGGAAAATCTGGAATGTTTTTGGCTAAAAGCGACAACAGCTACAAAAAAATGGCCGCCGCCACGAGTGTTGTTTCCCCTTTTGTTCAGTGCAGAGGAGAGGGGCAGCCAATCGGCTTCTCTCTTCAGTGTACAAATAGAAAATTCTATTGTACACTAAAGCCTATTGGCTGCAGGGATTGGCGAACCCCTCCCCGCTCTCCACTGAAAACAAGGAAATGTTCAGCCTCCACCCTCTGCCCCTGTGTGTCCAACGAGCGGGGACACTGATGGAAGGACCGGGGCTCCGCTGGCGGCTGGGGACACTGATGGTCCTGCCTCCCCCCCTTGCACCCTCTCCCCCCATGTCACCACCATACCTGTACCCCGCTCCGCCCCGTGTCACCACCATATCTGCACCCCCCTCCCTCATGTCACCACCATACCTGCACCCCCCCAAGTCACCATCATGCCTGCACCCGCAAATCACCACCATGCCTCCATCCTTCCCCAAGTCAGCCTGTAACACCCCAAGTCACCATGCCTCCACCCACACACCTCTCCCCCCTTGTCACCACTCTTGAGGAGATATAGCTAGACTGCAGCCAACACTCCGTCTGCAGCCAACACTCCGCTGGGGCACTGATTTGAGGCACTCCGCTGGGGGCACCTGATGTAAGAGGCACTCCGCTGGGGACACTGACCTCTGGGGACACCTGATGTAAGCGTCACTCCGCTAAGGACACCTGATGTAAGAGGTACTGTACTGGGGACACCTGATTTAAGGAGGCTATCCTGCTGGGAATGCCTGATGGAAGGAGGCACTCCACTGGGGACACCTGATGTAAGGATGGACTCTGCTGGGGGCACCTGATGTTAGGACAGACTATGCTGGGGGCACCTGATGCAAGGACGGACTCTGCTGGGGGCACCTGATGGTATCTGGTGGCAGGCAAAGTGGCAGGTGACACGCTCAGGGGTCCCACTGATTCGGGATTATGGTGAGTTGAATGATTTCATTCTATATTACAATGTAATAATAGTTATAATACGCTTCAAGCATCCTGACACCACAACAACCATGGTGTGGAGTTCACATTTCTATTGTGGTGTAGGATCTGGGCCATGCCCATTTTTCGGCGCCGGGCATTTTTCTTTTTTTGCTATGTCATGCCTACAAACACATGCCCCGCCCCCTAATTATAATAAGACTCCGCCTACAGCCAAAAAAGTATCCCTATACATTTTTTTACAATGTTGGCAACTATGTAGTCACACTGCTACACAGACCGGACGCTCAGGCCAGTGAGCTGTGATAAGACATGCGGCATTTTATCGCAGTGTACAGGAAGGGATCACATGTCACTGTACAGCAGCGTAACACACCACGCTAATATGCTTTCACATTAATGAAGTGTCACTTTGGGCACTTCAAATGAAGTTGACATGCAAAAAAAAAAAAAAGGGGGACTGTGGGATATGCTGAAATGCGCATTACACTGCCCCCTACACCTGGCTCACTGAATGGAGAGCTTCCTGCACACTAAAC
This sequence comes from Lithobates septentrionalis, assembly GCA_037952835.1. Classification (NCBI taxonomy): domain Eukaryota; kingdom Metazoa; phylum Chordata; class Amphibia; order Anura; family Ranidae; genus Lithobates; species Lithobates septentrionalis. The sequence continues at coordinate 3,795,736 of JBBDGP010001018.1, read as the reverse complement.
TGCTGTGGAATTGTATGCAAGCAGAACGAGCCCCAAATCTTAATGATGTTTAAATTTGTAAACCTTCTTCTGAAGATTTCTGTAGGCAGGGGTTCATTTATTGCCCCTTTAAAGCAGGTTTCTGCCTTAAATCCTCCCAGAAATTGAGGTGAGTTCATTTCCTTTCTGGCAGAAGGTTTGGGTGGAGTTTTCAGGTGAGAGTGGAGCAAGGAAATGTAGTAACCTGAGGATGCGCACCCCAGACACTGGGTGATGACAAAGGTATGTTACTAATTTAAAGAGGACTTGTCATGTCTCATGTGCTGAAGTTTACTTCTTACCAAATACTGTTTTCTATTGTGGAAGATGTAACAATGCCTAAAAGTAGAACTATAGGCATTTTTTTTTCCATTTTGGTTAGCATAAGAGAGGGTTATAATAACCCCTGTCAGTTTATTTTTTTTCCCATCTGTGCCCAATTGGGGAGATTTCTCTTCACTTCCTGTCCCAAAGCCAAAAAGAAGTGAGAGGAAATCCCTGCAAATGAAGCAAATCTCTAATGCAGTGATTCTCAACCTCAGTCCTCAAGTACCCCCAGCAGGTCATGTTTGCAGGTTTTCCTTTATCTTGCACAGGTGCGTTAACCACTTGCCGACCAGCCGCCGTCATTCTACTGCGGCAGGTTGGCACGATCCCGCAAGCCTCCATAGCTATACGTCGGCTCGTGGGATCGGGATAGCATGCACGAGCCTGCATCCGCTGCACATCGGGGGTGCCGATGCTCATGGTCGACGGTCGCGATGACCGCAGGCCACGTGCAATTGCGGGCATGAGAGGCATAACAGAACACAAATCCCTGTTCTGTTCTAAGAAACGGGACAGATCGTGACTTCCTATTAGCTAGGAACCACGATCTGTCACTTCTGCTAGTTCAGTCCCCGCCCCCTACAGTTGGAAACACAACCGGAGAACACAGTAACCCCTTGATCGCACCCTAGTGCTAACCCCTTCCCTGCCAGTGCCAGTAATCAGTGCATTTTTATAGCACTGATCGCTGTATAAATGCCAATGGTCCCAAAAATGTGTCAAAAGTGTTCCAATGCGTCCACCATAATGTCTCAGTCCTGATAAAAATCCAGGAATTAAACGAGATGATGTGGGATCCTCTGCTCAAAGAGGGGCTTTAAACCAGAGTGCTTGTGTCTCATTACCTCCAGGAAGAGAAGAGCCCCAGGTGGTGGCTAAATGCTGATGCAAGTAGAAGAAAACAAGAAGACCTGGAAAGCTGCACACAGGAATGGATAAATCCATCTTTCTATTCAAAATACAGGATCATGGGGTACACAAAACACGACTGTGGGGTGGTACAAGAATAGCTGACGCGTTTCACACTTACACCAAGCGCTTACTCATATCTCCGAGCAAGCACTTGGTGAAAGTGCGAAACGCGTCAGTTTTTCTTGTACCACCCCACAGTCGTGTTTTATGTACCCCATGATCCTGTATTTTGAATAAAAAGACGGATTTATCCATTCCAGTGTGCGGCTGTTCAGGTCTTCTTGTTTTCTTCTACAAAAATCGCAGATCGCCACCATTACTAGTAAAAAAAATAATAAAAATGCTATAAATCTATTCCCTATTTTGTAGACGCTATAACTTTTTTTTTTTTTACCAAAAATATGTAGAAGAATACATATCGGCCAAAACTAAGAAAAAATTAGCTTTTTTAAAAAAAAAAATGGGGATATTTATTATAGCAAAATATTGCGTTTTTTTTTTCAAAATTGTCGCTTTTTTTTTTTTATAGCGAAAAAAAAAAAATGCAGAGGCGATCAAATACCACCCAAAAGAAAGCTCTAATTGTGGGGAAAAAAAGGACGTCAATTTTGTTTGGGTGCAGCATCCCACGACTGCGCCAGTTAAAGCGACGCAGTGCCGAATCGCAAAAAAATGGCCTGGTCATTCAGCTGCCAAATCTTCCGGTGCTGAAGTGGTTAAATCAGAGTCAATGGCTTGGTATTTTGGACATCTTTTTGTCTAAGAAAAATTCCCAAAACATGGCCTGTTGGGAGGACTGAGGTTGAGAACCACTGGTCTAGGGGACCCCCAGGTCACCAGAACTAGTGTCCCCATTTGAAGATTTTCCCTCTATTACTTTTCTGGAGATAACCCAAAATTTGGGATTTTTCTTTTACTTTCAGGCCTCATGCACACAGGCTGTTAAAATAACGTTATGAAAACGCCAGTATCTTTGCAGTGATTTTTTTTAAACTTTTTTCAGCTTTTTTAACGTTTTTGCAATAGCGTTTTTTAGCGTTTTTGAGCATTTTTCCGCGTTAGCGTTTTTTAGCTTTTTTTTTTTTTTTTCAAAGTTTTTTTTTTCAATGGACCAAAAACGTCAAAAAACGTTGGTGAATGACGTTTTTGAGCGTTTTTGAGCGTTTATCAGCGTTAGAGTGTTTTTACAGCTGAAAAACGTCTCTCAGAACCCACTGGTCCTGGGTTTTTTTTACAGCTTAAAAACGCCTACGCCATTTGCAGCTCAAAAACACCTAGGTGGGCATGAAGCCATAGACTAACATAGACAGGCCTTTTTAAGCTGAAAAAAAAGCTCAAAAAAGCAGCTGTAAAAACGTCCGTGTGCATGAGGCCTTAGTGATAACGGTAATCAGGACAAATAGAAGGGATGAATCTCCCTAGTGTGGACACAGACAGCAATAAGTACTGACAGGGGTCCTAATCCATCTTCACTATCCATAACTAAAAAAAAAAAAAAAAAAAAAAAAAATGTGTGCCTTTGGTTGTATTTTAAGCTCTTTAATAATATAGAGTTGGACTGAGCCTCTGGCTGAAGTTTGGTATTACAAGTGGATGACTGTGATTATTGCACACAAAGTGAGATACAGGATGCCGATTGGCACTGAATTGGTGCAAACCTGGTTGGATTGGGCTGGTGTTGGATGGGGGAAGAAGTCACTGTCTTGTCAGTAAAGAGTAGACCCCTTCATGCAGCAAGTGACCTGGCCCCCATGTCACATTGGTCCTCAGGTGTTCGGTGGACTCTCCCAGCCCTATCCTGTAACAGCAGAAAAGACATGAGGCCTCTGCAGGAAGGTGTCCCCAACCATTGGTGGGTTGTTGCTCATGGTGACCTGGAGAATGGTGAGTGAAGACTTTATGATTACCGCTTCAGTCAAGTGCCACCTACAGGGAGGAGTTCAGACTGCATCTGCCAACACGCTAGTGCTGTGTGCGGGCATCCTCTGCCAGTGAATGGGCACACATCAGCTGTATGGAATAATTGCCTGAAGTTATCCTTAAAGCTGAACTCCATTCTTCAGTCTTGCACAGTTTTGTATAGGCTCCTCCCTGTGCTGAAATGGCTTATTCTGATTTCACTTCTCAGTGTGCAACAGAAGCTGCGGCAAGTCAAATAGTCCATCTTTTCCTGGCTGGAGGACGTCCAACATCATCTAGCCCTTTCTTCTCCAGCATTATGCCGCGTACACACGATCGGACATTCCGACACCAAAATCCTGGATTTATTTCCGATGGATATTGGCTCAAACTTATCTTGCATACACGCGGTCACACAAATGTTGACGGAAATTCCGAACGTCAAGAACGCGGTGACGTACAAGACGTATGACGAGCCGAGAAAAATATAGTTCAATAGCCACTGCGGCTCTTCTGCTTGATTCCGAGCATGTGTGGAATTTTGTGCATCGGAATTGTGTACACACGATCGGAATTTCCGACAACGGATTTTGTTGTCGGAAAAGTTGAGAACCAGATCTCAAATTTTTGTTGTCAGAAAATCCAACAAATGTCCGATGGAGCCTATACATGGTCAGAATTTCCGACAACAAGCTCACATCGAACATTTGTTGTCGGAAATTCCGATCGTGTGTACACAGCAATACTGTTCCTGGCCTGCCCCTTTTTTTATTTATTAGATTTCAAGTCTTTCAGTCATGGAGACTCGGCATCACATGTGGATGTTACCTTTGCCGATCTGCATGCAAATGTAGCACACCCGCTACTACAAGCTGACATCGACCTATTAAGGCATTTTGATATTTGCATAACTCCTCCCACTGCTTGCATCATGGCTGAGGGCTCTTAAAGCGAAGTTCCAGCCTCTAAAAAGAAAAATTGTAAAAGTCAGCAGCTAAAAAAAATACTGTAGCTGCTGACTTTTAATATAAGGAAACTTACCTGTCCAGGGATTTCGCTATGTCGGCCCCCCTAAGGCGGCTTGGGGGCGGGCGCCGCCATTGCAACTAAAGGAAGCCGTCAGCGAGTTGCGCTGTGCTTTCTGAATGGCCCCTCGTCTTGTGGGACACACACAGGTTCCAGAGGGCAGTACACATTTGTACACTTCAAAAGGTACAAAACAAACAGAAAAAAATATATACAGTAATACCTTGGATTAGGAGCATAATTCGTTCCAGAAGAATGCTTGTAATCCAAAGCACTCGTATATCAAAGTGAGTTTCCCCATAAGAAATAATGGAACCTCAAATAATCCGTTCCACAGCCACAGCTTATTTATGCAGTACCGCATGTAGCCAGAGGTGCGGGGGCGCCAGAGAGACTCGGAAACACTCGGGAGCGGAGCGTCTCTCCGCGTCACCGGCGCCCCCGCACCTCTGGCCAAATGCGGTACTGCACACCTCAGCGGCTTTAATCCTGCTCGTCTTGCAAATAGCTCCTATTGCGAAACGCTCGTAAACCGCATTACTCACAATCCAAGGTTCCACTGTATATCCAAAAACGAAAGGGGTGGTCTTATGTTTAAGATTTAATTATATTTTTAGCTGGAACTATGCTTTAACCACTTCAATACCAGACCCCCCCCCCCCCCATTCCTGCCCAGGACAATTTTCAGCTTTCAGCGCACTTTGTATGACAATTGCGCGATCATACAACACTGTACTCAAACTAAATTTTTATCATTTTCTTCCCACAAATTGAGCTTTCTTTTGGTGGTATTTGATCACCTCTGCGGTTTTTATTTTTTGCTAAACAAAGTAAAGACCAACATTTTTGAAAAAAAATGAGTTTTTATTAGTTTCTGTAATAAAATTTTGTTTTCCCCTTCACTGATGAGGTGGCACTGATGGGCACTGATGAGGAGGCACCGATATGTAGCACTGATGGGCACCGATAGGCGGCACTGACAGGCAGCACTGATGGGCACTGACAGGCAGCACTGATGGGCACTGACAGGCGGCTGTGATGGGCTCTGACAGGCAGCACTGATTGGCACTGATAGGCGGTACTGATTGGCACTAACAGGTGGCACTGATGGGCAGCACTGATGATGAGATACTGATACGTACTGACAGGTGTTACTGCTGGGCAGTGATTGGCACTGTTGTGGGCAGTGATTGGCACTGGGGGGGGGGGGGGCAATGATTGGCACTGTGGTGGGCACTGGCAGAATTTATTGTTTTTACATTGCTGAGCACTGGTTGGCGGTGATTTGTACATTTGAGGGGGCTGTGCTGATAATCAATGTGCTGATTATCAGCACAGACCCCCGCTCTGACAGGGAGGGCCGATCAGCTCTCCCTGTCAGCGCGAACCAAGGAATGCCATTTACCGGCACTTCCTGGTTCACGCAATGATCAGCTGTGATTGGTCACAGCTGATCACGTTATAAGCCTCTGACAGAGGCTTCTTATCACGATCGGAGATGCGGGGTGTCAGACTGACACGCCGCACTCGCAATCACCGTGCTGCGTGCCCCCATGCTATCCTGCTGGACCTCATATGAGGCCCAGTCAGGATAACAAAACCACTTCCCGGCCGTCATTCTGCATATGGCGAAGTGGTTAAAAGGCACACTCAGACTGTGACCTTTTTATGAAGCTATTTACAGCACCCTGCTGGCCCCTCCCACCAGCCATGATCTGCCTGCATTGCATAGAGAAGCACAGAGATCAAGCGATGACATAACAAAATAAGATATATAATTCTTAGCATATTGATGAGAGAAGAAAGGAGAAAATAGGGAAGGAAAAGATAAGATGATTAAACTTCAGCTTTAAAGTAAATCTCCCACTAAACCTAAATAAAGTATCTAGACTCTAAAATGCGATTGCAGAAATTCAGAGACTTTGGTATATTTGTTTTGGTCGCGGAGGATTCTTTGGCCCGCGAAGGCTTATTGGCTCTCATCGGCTGCGGTCAAGGGGCGGTCGGGCCTGCTGGAAATCGAATCGCCATAACTCTCCGGTCATCCGCCCCCCATTATGAGCTCTCTCGTATTGTTTGCAGACAAAGCGGCTTCAGCGTTGCTAAGCGCAGATTGAGATGTTTGCATTACGAATGGTTAACATGCTTGTAGTTTCCTATGTCACATTCCTTGCAAGACAAAACTTTATAGCCATCGCTATTTTTGTCCGTCCGAGCGGACTGTGTGGTACTTTACATGTTGACAATTTTCTCACTGCTGCCTCCGTTTTTTTTTTTCTTCGTCTTTCACATCATCATTCATCCTCTCCAAATCCTCTTTCATCCTGAGAAGACAGTGCTGCATTCCGAGTGTTATGTGCCACGGCTGCATGATATTGTAACGTTGTGCCATCAAATGGGAGATTCTAGGCCTTCCTTCATTTTCCTGTCTGGTCACTGGAAAAAGAGAGTGAAAATATCCCTAAAGTGGGATACAAACATACCGGGGCTCTAACCCCCTCCTCCATACCCTATTCAAGGCTATAGAGCCTTAACTGGATTCAATAACATGAAGGACAATAACATACAGACATTAAAGCACAACTAAAAGCAGAACCTTTTCCTGATTAAAAAAAAAAGCAGAACCTTTTTTCAATTTGAATAGAATAAGGGAGGATTACAACCCCTGTCAGTTTTTTTTTTGCCTTTTGTGAATTTTTTCCTTTATCTCTGTTAAGGTGGCAACTCAAAATTTTGGATTTATTTTCTTTCTCTTTCACTTTGTGATACACAGGACAAATGGAGAGGTTGAATCTCTTTAACGGGGGTACAGACAGCAATAAAAACCTGACAGATGTTCTAATACCTCTCCACTCTATCCAAAACTAAAGTTTCATCTAAAAAGGGAAGCTCTGCTTGTCTACCCCCTGTCCCCTCTTCCGGGAGCCCCGGACGTTGATGTCACCGCTTGGCTCCCTCCTCCTTCCCCTGCCGCGGGGCCAGTAGGAGAGCTCAGCGGGTGCCTCGTGCATGCGCAGTAGGGACCCGGCATGAAGCCGTAATGCTTCACTACCGGGTTCCCTTACTGGCTATGGCGGCAGCACCCGAAAGTTAATGGAAACATCAGCTGCGGTGCCGACATCGCTGGACTCCAGGACAAGTAAGTGTTCTATTATTAAAAGTTTGTTTTGGTCCGGATATAAATTCTGATACATTTTTGGTTATTTGGAGATACGGATTTATCCGTATCTCCAAATAAATTTGTAACAAATTTTTTTTTTTTTTTTAATTTTTTATTTATTTCTGGAGACAGGTATACAAGTATTCAGGCAACAAAATTGGTTATACATCAATTTGCCACAGACAAATGAAAAGGCATAGCATATAGATATTGTTAGATGTATTATGAAAGGAATGCATGAATCCTCTTTAGTTGAAGTTAGGGTATAAACAAGGAATTATATAAGAGGAGGCTTTAAAAAATATAGGCTTGTGTATTCCAGGTGATGTCCCCCATTTCTAGCATATGTTTCTGTGGTAGAGTGATTAACTGATTAGGAATATTGTATCCTTGTTCAGAGATGTAACTCCATACACCTTGTCTCCTTCTCTTTTCATATTTTCTCGTAAAACATATAACTAAGTAGAAAAGAAATCGAGCCGGTTTTAAAAACCATCGGCTCAGAAAGAGGACCAGAAAAAAATATTAAGATAAGCGGTACGGGGGGAAGGGGAAAAAAGGAAACAAGGGGGTGTCTAGGGGTATCGGTATCCGCGAGCATGGAGCATCTAAATTATTTATTCAGTTCAGTGTATTGTGTAAGTGGATAGCGCTGTGGAGCAACTTCCCACTATTTATCTATGTCAGCATTAATCAGACATTCAGGTTTCCTCCTCTGAGGATTTGTCCTTCTTCTGAGTATTGAAACATAGTCCATAGCTGCCATGTCCTGGAGTATGTTTCACTCTTGTTTTGGTTCGAGAGCATCAGATCCTCAAAGCTACTGATTTCGTCAATTTTTTTGAGCCAGAGAGAAATTGAGGGCGGATGTGGGGATTTCCAAGTAAGAGGGATACAGGCCTTGGCTGCGTTTAGTAGGTGACGGATTATCGACTTTTTGTATATGCGTGAAGGTGTGTTATTGACATGTAGAAGGAAATATGCCGGGTCGTTCGGGATATCACGATCTGTAAATTTTTGGGTTATTCGGCGAACTTCTTTCCAGAAGTTACTTAGCTTGGGGCATGACCAGAAGATATGAAGTAGTGTGCCTGTATCTTGCTGGCATCTCCAACATATGTCCGTGACCCCTGGAAATATTTTGTGTAATACTGCTGGGGTTTTGTACCAGCGTGTGAAGATTTTGAAGTTGGTTTCTTGGAATTTGGAACATATGGATGATTTATGTATAAATTGGAGGATATGTGTTCGCTCGTGTGTGGTAAACTGGCGGTTTAATTCCCTTTCCCACTTGTCAAAACTGGGGTGTTGGTAGTTTTCAGGAGGTGTGATTAATAAGTTATACGTCAGGGAGAGCGTGTGTAACACCACTCCTGATTCTGTGCAGAGTTCTTCGAGAGTAGTGAGAGGGTCACTGTTTGTAGCCGGGGGAGTCATGCTGTTAAGAAAGTGTGAGAGTTGTAAATTTGTAACAAATTTTGTTGAAATTCGTTTAATTTCATTTTCTAATGAATTCCAAATTTTCGGAACTATTCAAATTCTGTGTGAAGAATAGCTGGTTGTTAAAGGAGAAATCCAGCCTGAGCTTGTTTTTGGCTGGGCTTCTCCTACCGTTTTCAGCAGAGAGCGGTCTGAAGTCCACTCTGCCTGACGTCACACAGATCAGTCCAGGCACCATGTCATCCCGACTTCGGAAGTCTGGATCCGCCAGGTGCCTGGACTGATGGCCGTCTCAGCCTCTCAGCGAGAAGCTGAGATGGCCGCTTCCCGTCCCTCCACAGCTCAGCACTCCAGTGAGCGTGGAGGAGCAGAGCAGGAGAAGTGCTGACTGACAGGCAGCAGCTCTCTGCTCGGGGGAGCTGAGAGAACCGAGCCATCGGCGATAGTCAGTTCTCAGTGTAGAGACGCCAGGGGACAGATGCAGCATCAGACTGATGCTGCATCCACCTAGATAAGTATGATTATGGGAAATCAAAATTCCCATACTTCTCTTTTAAGGAGTGGGCTGGGAGGCCAAACGCCGCATCCTTAACAACCGATGACTCATCAGCTGTCAGCGGGCTTCCCCACTGACAGCTGAAATGTAAACAAAAGAATGCCGGCAATAAAGTCCAGAAAAAAAAAACAGCGTGGGTCCCCCCCAATCCATACAAGGCCTTTCAGGTCTGATATGGATTTTAAGGGGAACCCCACGTCAATATATTTTAAAAATACGGTGTAGGGTCCCTCAAATTCCATACCAGAAAACCTTATCCGAGCAGGCCAGGAAAGGGAGGGGATGAGCGAGTGCCCCTCCCCCCACACATACCTGAATTAATTTATGTTTATTGCCACTATAGCGCTTTATTAAGCACCAAGATATTCTCTGTATGTGTATGCCTGTGAGTACCGTTGGTTACACCTAAGGAGGGGATATATAATAGGTGGTATGTTTGCATATCATTTCTTGTTTCACATCTGATTTAATACACAATCCTGGGGGGATTTCTGAAGGGGGGAGGTGCTTTATAGTTTTGGTCTATCATACACCTATAACGAATGTGAGGGAGGTCAGGTGCCTTACAGTTTTGGTTATCGCACACCTTATATATTTTTATGAGGGTTGTCCACTGGGCACTCTCAAGAGAGGGGTGCATTATAGATCATCATATCCCTTGAGACCCCATTGCAATACGATAGTTCTAGGCAGTGCCACACCAGCTGCAACTCCATTTCCCCTTTAAAATCTGTACCAGGGCCCAAGGGTATGGATTTCTTGTGGGACCTTGCACATTTATTTTGCATGAGGTACCCCCTTAAAGGCCATACCAGTCTCCTTCTTGCTCAATCACTTTAAGCTTTAAAAATAATCACTGCTCCTAGCTAAATGGAATTTGAGCATTTTTGTAAAATTTGGTTTGCATTAGTACATGTTCCCCAGGGCAGTGACCATCCCCACCCAACGCTATTTATTTGAAGCTTGCTGCACCCTGCTTGAATTGAGCCCCATGTAGTTCAGCTTATCAATACTGTCTCCTCTGACCAGAGAACCTTCTTCCACATGTTTGCTGTGTCCCCCACATGGCTTCTCGCAAACTGCAAATGGGACTTCTTATGGCTTTCTTTCAACACTTGCTTTCTTCTTGCCACTCTTCCATAAAGGCCAGATTTGTGGAGAGCACGACTAATAGTTGTCCTGTGGACAGATTCTCCCACCTGTGCTGTGGATCTCTGCAGCTCCTCCAGAGTTACCATGGACCTCTTGGCTGCTTCTCTGATTAATGCTCTCCTATCAGTTTAGGTGGACGGCCATGTCTTGGTAGGTTTGCAGTTGTGCCATACAAATGTTCCATAAGATGTTCAAAGCTTGGGATATTTTTTATACCCTAACCCTGCTTTAAAATTCTCCACAACTTTATCCCTCTCCTGTCTGGTGTGTTCCTTGGCCTTCATGATGCGGTTTGTTCACGAAGGTTCTCTAACAAACCTCTGAGGGCGTCACATAACAGCTGTATTTATATTGAGATTAAAATTACACACAAGAGGACTCTGTTTACTAGTTAGGTGACTTCTGAAGGCAATTGGTTCCACTAGATTTTAGTTAGGGGTCTAATGCCCCGTACACACGGTCGGATTTTCCGACGGAAAATGTGTGATAGGACCTTGTTGTCGGAAATTCCGACCGTGTGTAGGCTCCATCACACATTTTCCATCGGATTTTCCGACCCACAAAGTTTGAGAGCAGGATATAAAATTTTCCGACAACAAAATCCATTGTCGGAAATTCCGATCGTGTGTACACAAATCCGACGGACAAAGTGCCACGCATGCTCAGAATAAATAAAGGGATGAAAGCTATTGGCCACTGCTCCGTTTATAGTCCCGACGTACGTGTTTTACGTCACCGCATTCAGAACGATCGGATTTTCTGACAACTTTGTGTGACCGTGTGTATGCAAGACAAGTTTGAGCCAACATCCGTCAGAAAAAATCCTAGGATTTTGTTGTCGGAATGTCCGAACAAAGTCCGACCGTGTGTACAGGGCATTAGAGTAAAGGGGGCTGAATACAAATGCACACCACACTTTTCATATATTTATTTGTAAAACATTTTTAAAACCACTTCTCATTTTTCTTCCATTTCACAATTACGTGCCACTCTGTGTTGGTCTATCACCTAAAATCCCAATAACATAGATTTATGTTTTTGGATGTAACGTGACAAAATGTGGAAAATTTCAAGGGGTGTAAATACTTTTTCAAGGCACTGTATATCTCCTATCTCTGATCATCTTTCTCTGTCTCCAGTCTCTGTCTTTTTTAACATACATGTACTGAATATTGTGGGGCCTTTTGTTGATGTCAGGGGCCACAGGTTAGGTCTAGTAAATTGACAACACCTAGTCTATTGGCTCATTTGACAAAAAGCCCTGTTTTGGTTTAAGTTTTCCAAACTTGTTAAAGGCCTGTGTTGATGGCATTACTTTGACATAAGATTTAAACGCTTCTGAGAACATTCAGAATTGACAGATGCATTTCATCTGTATATGACCTCTTTTTGACGTTTGTTAGACCTGCCTTAAGTGGGGTACACACTATGGGAAAATCAAGTGAATGATCGTCCAATTTCCCTCTTTGTTTCACAGCAAATAGGAACCGATGAACACAAATTTGTATGAAAATTCTCGTACGACAAAGGCTTTGAAAAACGTACAAAAATTCTTTGGACGAAAATGTTCGGCCGATTTTTTTAGTCTGTACAAGCCTTTAAACTAAAGACAACTTTTTTTTTTTTAGGCCCCTTTCACACTGAGGCACTTCTAAACTGCCCATAAAACGCTGGGTGCTTTTCAGGCATTTACGGTGCGCTTTTTAAATCTTCCAATGGGGACACTAGTTCTGATGACCTGGGGATCCCCAAGGAATTTCCTTAACTTGCAGGGATTTCCTCTCAATTCCTATTTGGCTATGGGACAGGAAGCTAAGGGAAATCTCCGCAATGGGACACAGATGGCAAAAAAAAAAAAAAAAAAAATATGATAGGGATTATAACCTGCCCTTACTATATTCAAAATTAAAAACAAAGTTTTGCCTATAGTTTTACTTTAAGTGGGATTTGCATACCCATAGACATAAACCCATTTGGAGCAAATAAAAGCCCACTGACACAAGACCCAAAGCTTGTAAGATTATCAGCACTGTAACAGAAGAACTGAAAAAGAGAATGCTGATCTTGTGAAGGACCCGGTGTCAAATAAGTAAAAATAACTTGTAGCTTAGTTGAAATTTCTTCCATCCTTCCTTAAAGTGATACTAAAGGTTTGTTTTTTATTTTCTAAATATGTTCCTTTAAGCTAGTGTACTGTTTGGTTCACTTACCTTCAGTGGCGTCTCCAGCTTTCATATTTAGGGGGGGCACATGGGGGGACAGGGACAAAAGTAGGTAGGCAACCATAAAATGCAATTATATATCCTGGGGCCCTTTACTACGATCCCACAACGGCCCTTTCACATGTTCTGCAGTGAGCTCCCTTCCTACTGTATTGCCCCCCCCCCCCCCCAAGGTGGCAGAAAACAAGATATACATGTCACCAGCATACCAAGAAAATATAAGGGTCCAAAGCAGTGGGAGAACTATCAGGGTTGCAAAGGTTGTCTTGCCACCGGGCCCTGGTGTTCTGCCACTGTGGGGTTTCCCAGCCTCCCCTTGCTGTCCTGCCCCTGCTATTGACAGCGCTGGTCTGGCATCTCTTGGAATTTACAGGCTGGTTCTCTTGTCCTAAGGACAGGAGAAATCAGTCTGTTTTTTCAGCAACTGAGAGTCCTGGTGGAGTCCTTCCTGCAACTCGCTCTTCTCCCTGCCAATGAGGATGCAGGTGAAGGAGCAGATCGGGCGGCCGTGGTTGTGTGAGCGCTCGCATTATGCAGTGTCAGCGAGCAGAGGAAGGGGGGAGGAATCACCCGCAGGAGCTGACTGGGGACGCTCTCCCTCTTAGACATTGCCTTTTTGTAAAAAAAAAAAAAAAAAAAAAAAAATTTTAATTGGGGGGGGGGGCACATGGTGGGGCACAGCATAATGTTGGGGGGGTCAGGGCCCCCTCTGCCCCCCTAGGGACGCCATTGCTTACCCTTTCCTTCGTTTTCCCTTGTAAATGCTTTTTTTCTGTGTTCGAATTGGTAACTTCCTGTTCCTCCTCTGTAAGCTTGCCCCCTCATCCGAGCCGTTCTTCCATGGGGGTTACTATGTGTGCTCGCCCCCTCCCTTGGGACTACATCCCTGCGTGGAGACGCTATGTGTGTTCACAGGCACGGGAGGCAGGGGAGCCGAGGGCGTGTTTAAGACGCTCTAGCTCCAACTATGGGCGTGCTGGGGAGGCGGGAATAGCCGTGTTAACTGGGAGGCGTCTGGCGTCTGTGCAAGGCAAAAATAGAAATAGGCTTGTTCTCGTTTTCTCACGGCGAAAAAGCGGCACTGCGCATGCGCGATGCCGCTAAGCATCAAGGGAATTGTAGTTCCTTTGAAGCCGTGACGTAGATGAAGGTAGCATGCTCGAAAACCAGGAAGTAGAGGAGAATATACAGAGAGGGTGGAGGAAGTGCTGATAAAGAGAAATTAACTAACGGTAACTAAATAATTTCTGTACAAATAACATCTAGATTCATGATCTATATTACATATAGATCAGATATTGCCCAATACATTTTTTACCTTTACAACCCCTTTAAGTTTCTTCTTCATTGACCCTGCCTTGTCCCCTAATTAATCATAAGTTGTATTAATATTTTAATGTTGCTGCTGACTCAGTACTGGGAGCAGGAAACATTCCGATGTGTTCTTTCCTTAGGCGGCTTTCATGCCACACTCACACATCTATAATTATATTATCCTTACTAGGAATGAGACATCAGGAGGTGAATCCATCTTTCCAAAGTGCCCTTGGTTTAGAAGTAATCAGATTTGTACGTTTGTATAGACACACGTGTTCCTTTGCGTGGGATCCATGCTACTAGGCACAGTTTATGGAAATGACCTCATTATGGAAATGTACCTTCCTTACAAGTTATTACAGGGAGAAGTATGTAAATATAATGTAATATGCTGTGATATCAGGAATGTACCCCGCAAGTTTCTGTGATGATAAAGAGGGACACCTTTTTGTGTCGACATTTTTAGGCACACCCTGTAAGCGCTGTAGCTAACCTTTTTTCTATGCTTGTTCTATGCTTTTATGCAAATCGGTACCACAGTCATTGACGTAGCTGAGAACAATGTCAGCTGAATATTACATACAGTATATTCTTGGGTATTCGTAAAGCGTTTCTGTGATGCTCTTTAGAATCCCATCATGGCACTTGCATGTCAAATGTTGGTGCTTGCCCCAAATTCATGTACCTCTTGGAAATAGATGAATGAATTTGGGGCAAGCACCAACTTTTATTGTGTGGAGGCCAGAATGTTTACACAGACAGGAAAGCGGCCATGTAGTTTTGTAGCTGGGTGGGTGGAGCCTGATGCGGATTCAGAGACACTAGTTCCCCATCGGTGTGCCCCCACTGTGCACTCCATAACCAATAGGCAACCTGCTATTGGCTATGGAATCCACCCAATGTCAATCACAAGTGAACCTGATGAGGAACCAATGCTGCAGCAAGTACAGTAGGTAGGGAAGTATTAATGTTTATTTTGTTATATTCCTGCACTTCTTTAACCACTTCAATACCAGGCACTTAGACACCTTCCCACCCAGGCCAATTTTCAGCTTTCAGCGCTGTCGCAATTTGAATGACAATTGCACGGTCATGCTACACTATACCCAAACAAATTTTTTATCACTTTGTTCCCACAAATAGAGCTTTCTTTTGGTGGTATTTGATCACCTCTGCGGTTTTTATTTTTTGCGCAACAAATAAAAAAAGACTGAAAATTTTGAAAAAAAACAAGTTTTTCTTTGTTTCTGTTAAAACTTTTTGTAAATAAGTATGTTTTCTTCTTCAATGACGGGCACTGATATGGCTGCACTGACGGGCACTGATACGGCGGCACTGATGGGCACAGATGAGGTGGCACCAATGAGGTGGCACTGATGAGGTGGCACTGACGGGCACTGATGATGGGCACTGATAGGCGGCACTGATGGGCACTGATAGGTGGCACTGATGAGCACTGATAGGTGGCACTGGTAGGCGGCACTGATGGGCACTCATAGGTGGCACCGATGGGCACTTATAGGTGGCATTGATGGGCACTCATAAGTGGCATTGATGGGCACTTGTAGGTGGCATTGATGGTTACTTATGGGTGGCACTGATAGTTGGTACAGATGGGCACGGATGGGCACTGATAGATGGGCACTGATGGGCACGGATGGGCACTGACAGGTGGCACGAATGGACACTGATGGGTGGCACTGATGACACTGCTTGTTTGCAGTGATGCCCCTAAGGGTGGCATTGCTGGGCATCACTGCAACATAATGGTGCCAATCAGTGGCCATTTGTGGGCACTGATTGGCACAGATTTGGCACACTGGGCACATGTGGATGGCCATGGGGTACATACCTGGCCATCCACATGTTGCCCCTTCCCTGGTGGTCCTAGTGGCGATCCCTGGTGGTCCAGTGTGGTGATCTGCGGGGGGGCTGCGCTGATAAACAATCAGCGCAGACCCCCCCTGCCAGGAGAGCCGCTGATCGGCTCTCCTCTACTTGCGTCTGTCAGACGCGAGTGAGGAAGAGCCGATCAGCGGCTCTTCCTATTGACAGCGTGATCAGCCGTGATTGGACACGGCTGATCACGTGGTAAAGAGCCTCCGCCGGAGGCTCTTTACCAAGATCGGTGTAGCGATGTGTCAGACTGACACACCGATCCACCGATCACCGCGATGCGCGCCCCCGGGGGCGCGCTGCGGCATGTTATCCTGCTGGACGTCATATGACGTCCAGTCAGGATAACAGAACCACTTCCCAGGCGCAAATCCGCCATAGGGCGGGCGGGAAGTGGTTAAGGTGTGGCCTTGTAATTAAAAATCTTGCCATGAAAAGTGTCCCTCTTAAGCCCCATACACACTATGAGATTTTCTGCTGATTTTTGTCTTCAGATTTACCAAAACCATGTAGTGCAAGGGCCTGCCTGATTGCATACAAATTGAAACTCCTATGATTTGACCTCATATTATATGGTTTTGGTAAATCTGAAGGAAAAAATCAGCAGAAAATCTGATGAAATCTGATGAAAGTGTGTATGGGGCTTCACTCATGTCAGAAAGTTCTGAGGTGGCCGTGGACAGTGTGATCTTGGGCATGGAAAAAATTTCTTGGGCATCTCTTCTAGGTTTACATAACCGTATAAAGCGTGGACCTTTTTGACATTCACCTGAGGGTGACCCTGTATGTAGCCAGTTGTCACTCTGAGGCAATTATTAAGACTGTTGGCTCTAGGGTATGTGTCACCCCTACTTTCAGGGGAACTCCACTTTAAACCAAACTTTTCTATAGTTTCTAGCACTGTTCTGTTGTAAATACAACCCCTTCTTTTTTTATTTATTTATTTTTGTATTACATTTTAGTGTAAATATGAGATCTGAGGTCTTTTTGACCCCAGATCTCACATTTAAGAGGTCCTGTCATACTTTTTTCTAGTACAAGGGATGTTTACATTTCTTGTAATAGGAATAAAAGTGACACATTTTTTTTTTAAAGAACAGTGTAAAAATAAAAGGTAAAATAAATAAGAAAAAAAAATGTTTTAAACGCGCCCCGTCCCGCCGAGCTTGCGTGCAGAAGCGAACACATACGTGAGTAGCGCCCGCATGTGAAAACTGTGTTCAAAACACACATGTGAGGTACCGCCGTGATCGGTAGAGCAAGAGCAATAATTCTAGCCCTAGACCTCGTCTGTAACTCAAAACATGCAACCTGTTATCTTTCACAATAAAAAAAAAAAATTGGGCTAACTTTACTGTTGTCTTATTTTTTTTAATTCAAAAAAGTGTATTTTTTCCAAAAAAGTGCGCTTGTAGGACCGCTGCGTAAATACGGTGTGACAAAGTATTGCAATGACCGCCATTTTATTCTCTAGGGTGTTAGAAAAAAATGTATAATTTTTGGGGGTTCTAAGTAATTTTCTAGCAAAAAAAAAAACAGTTTTTAACTTGTAAGCAACAAATCTCAGAGGCTCGGTTTTTAAGTGGTTAAAATACCACTCATCAGGAGCAGATACAGCGTATCTATAATAAAGCTGTAATGCCAAAATGATATGATGGTAAAAAGAGTGTGAAACAAGAAAGAGGGGGAACATAAAAGATCCCGAACACTCTCACCTAGCTGTAGTATATGGGTAAAATTGTTGATGATCTCAATAGTGGGAGGCACTATAGAAAACGTCATCCCTGGGAGCTGGGGTGGTAACACCTGAGGCGCGACGACGACTGCACCAGAAACCAATGAGTAAACATTAAGTTAGGATCTCCAGTTATCAGCTGTGGTATGTATATTTAGTACTGTATATAATTTGTTATGTGAATAATTCCCAGGAATATCTGTAAAAAATTAACCCCTCTCCTTTTTTCAAACATACTAGGGATGGAGATATATGAACTATCATAGTCATTGCCTCTTATAAAGTCCCAATCTCTTTCCTTGTTCTCATCAAATCAGGGATGGAAGCACACAACTAATTTACTATACTTACCTTTACTATATTCTGTGACCTATTTTTGCCATTATGTTTTTTATTTTTGATATAGGGGCCATCTCCAAAAGTTGGGTGTAGGCCTCGTTATCCTCAGGAGCTGCAACGCGCATCGGGGCCTCCCTCTCCTGTTGTGGGGGAGGGGCAGGCACTCGTTGTGGGTCGACACCACTCCTACATGCAGAGCGGGTGACGTCATTGATGACGCCATGCGCCAACGTGTTTGCCCATCTGCGTATACCATGAGGGAGGTTTGAGCGCCAAAAGCAGAGCGCGAATTGTTGCTTGGGCGGTGGTGCCGCCTCTCCTTTCATTACGCTGTGTGACATTGGTGGTCGCCTTTGGTTCGTGGCTGGTACTTATACCACACTTGCACTGCACCAACACCTTGGTTTGCTTCACTTGTGAGACACTGCTGCACTATCTTGGATTATTCCTCCAATTTACCTCTTTAGGTACTCTATGGTTTATAATACTCATCTTTACACTGCTACATTCATCTCACTCAATGTCTTTTGATGCCAAACACTATTTCTTTTTCATACACTTGGTTTACCTACTATCGTTACATGATTTTGGAAACTTTTCTTTAGTTTATCAGTTGTGTAATTACCCTATTGTTAATTTTATAAATTTTTACAGATATTCCTGGGAATTATTCACAGTACGAATTATATACAGTACTAAATATACATACCACAGGTGATAACTGGAGAGCCTATCTTAATGTTTAGTCATTGGTTTCTGGTGCCACCGCGCCTCAGGTGTTACCGCCTCAGCTCCTGGGGATGACGTCTTCTATAGTGCCTCCCACTATTGATATCATCAACAATTTTACCCATATACTACAGCTAGGTGAGAGTGTTTGGGATCTTTTATGTTCCCCCTCTTTCTTGTTTCATACTCCTTCTTTTTTTTACCATCATATCATTTTGGCATTTCTACTATATTATAAATACTCCCAAACTCTGCATTTGCTCCTGATGAGTGGTATTTTAACCACAAAATGCATAGAGCTTTCCTATGATGCTACGTCAAGGTCCACGTGTAATATCTATTTTACTATAGCTTATTTTAATGAATCAATTCATCATTGTTATCATGCCTATATGTTACTGTTACAATTTTGGTCTATATACCCAGAGTCCATTACTATGTATATCATGTTGCAATAATTATGTATAATCATGAATTGTCTAGATGATATCTATTGAGACCTATTATTATTTTTTATTTTTCTACTATTTTACATGTGTATGTATGCCCTTTGTAACAATAAACAATGCTTACACTGATTGGTTCGTTCAAATTAGTAGTATGCTTCATATAAAGTCCCACAACCTCTCTCCTTTTTTCAAACATACCAGGGTTGGAGATATATGAACTATCGTAGTCATTGCCTCATATAAAGTCCCAATCTCTTTCCTTGTTCTCATCAGTTTCTAACACAAGTTGTAACAGTTCCGTCACTTCCACTACAATCACTTCTTGTAGTTCTTCAACCCACCGAGCTCCCAGTCTCTCTCTCACTAGACTAGATGACTCACTGCCACTGAATCCCTTGAGGTCTCCCAATTTTCACAGTACTATCTTCCTCAAGCGTCATCCCCGCCTCTCTGCTGGGTCCCTAGCTTGGCACTCCAGATAATTATCAAGCTTCACCCCTGGCATGGGGGCTTCGTCCCTGGCATGACGCACAAGACTGCTCTGCAAGCGTTACCTCCGCTGGCTGGGTCCCTGGCTTGACACCTGCTGAAGTGTTTCTCGATTCTTCACCGTCCCTGGTTGATGAGAATTCTCCTCCAGTACTTGCTTCAGTTACTAACTGTGGTCCCTGGTAATAGGGTGGATGGTCCCTTAGTGGCGACAGCTTTCCCCTCCACCTCCAGCCACGACAGGTTCTCTGGCCAGCAGTACTGTCACTTCTGGTTGGACTACAAGCTGCAATACCAAGATATCCCATATACTCCTGCTCTGTCCATGCTTTGCCCTTCTCTTATCTAATGTCACCAGGTACCTGGCCACCCAGCAATTCTAGACTTAGGGTGAACTCAACTGATCCCTAACAATGAGCAAAAGGTAACTACACCTGGCAGGTAAATTTAGGAGCACCCCTGCCTAAACATCAGGGTGCTACATTCTCCCCCTGCCTACAAAGCTATGTCTCGGAGTTTGCAGAAAAATAATTTGAGCTCTCAAGCCTGAGAGTGAATGTCCTGGCAAAAACTGGGATGGGTGGGGAAACAGGGAAGGAATAACAATAGTATATGTGATGTACCACATGAAATAAACATAAATATCAGACACACAAAATGGTAAATCATATATGACAAGAAATATAAAAAATGTTTGTATGTAAAGTTTTAAAGGTAATGTGCCACCCAAATATTTAAAAGGTAGACATAAGCAATGAACTTACTTTCTATCTAATTTTATATATATATATATATATATATATATATATATATATATATATATATAAAATTAGATAGAAAGTAAGTGTAATATATATATATATACACACACACAGTGGGGAGGGAAAGTATTCAGACCCCCTTAAAGTGGATGTAAAAATTTTTTATCATACTGTAGAGTATAAGAGTTCCTATTATTTGAGCCCAGTCTTGCCACACAGAGTTAATCCATCTCTGAGCAATCCTCTTTTATTGTTCAGTGAGATAAATCTTGACAAACTGACAAAAACTTTGTCAAATACTCCCCCTTGCTGTGAGTGACAGCCTAAGACACATGCATGATTTTTTAATTCCCTCCCCCACTCCTTTCTTCAGCAGCTCTGCAAGGATTGGCTGTTCCACACCTTAGCATGATTTGGCATGCTGAAGTCATGTGGTTACTTTCCTGTCTTTTTACTGGATGTTAGAGATCATAGCAGAAGTTCAATTAGAAATACACAGGAGAAAATGCATATTGACAAGGGGAGTGTAGAGGAGGGCGGGGAGTCTACTGACATCACGACTCCACCCACTGAGCTCCAGACAACAGACCCACCCACAGAATATGCAGTTTTTCAGCTCTCATAACAGACAGAGGGGAGACATTTGACAGGTAAAGATACATGCAGGAGGCATGTATATCCTTATATCCCTATGGCAGTAGTTTAGAAAGGATGACATTGGGTTTACATCCACTTTAAATTGTTCACTCTTTGTTATATTGCAGCCATTTGCTAAAATCATCAGTTCATATTTTTTCCTCATTAATGTACACACAGCACCCCATATTGACAGAAAAACACAGAATTGTTGACATTTTTGCAGATTTATTAAAAAAGAAAAACTGAAATATCACATGGTCCTAAGTATTCAGACCCTTTGCTCAGTATTTAGTAGAAGCACCCTTTTGATCTAATACAGCTATGAATCTTTTTGGGAAAGATGCAACAAGCTTTTCACACCTGGATTTGGGGATCCTCTGCCATTCTTCCTTGCAGATCCTCTCCAGTTTTGTCAGGTTGGATGGTAAACGTTGGTGGACAGCCATTTTTAGGTTTCTCCAGAGATGCTTAATTAGGTTTAAGTCAGGGCTCTGGCTGGGCCATTCAAGAACAGTCACGGAGTTGCTGTGAAGCCACTCCTTCATTATTTTAGCTGTGTGCTTAGGGTCATTGTCTTGTTGGAAGGTAAACCTTCGGCCCAGTCTGAGGTCCTGAGCACTCTGGAGAAGGTTTTCGTCCAGGATATCCCTGTACTTGGCCGCATTCATCTTTCCCTTGATTACAACCAGTTGTCCTGTCCCTGCAGCTGGAAAACACCCCCACAGCATGATGTTGCCACCACCATGCTTCACTGTTGGGACTGTATTGGACAGGTGATGAGCAGTGCCTGGTTTTCTTCACACATAACGCTTATGCCGCATACACATGGTCGGACTTTCTATCCTACTTGGTCTGGCACACTTTCTGACAGGCTTTGTCCGCCAGGTGCGCCGGACTTTAAAACGGACGGACTTGCCCACACATGGCCGGACTTTGCGGCGGGCTAAGTCCGCCCGTCTTTCCAACGGACTTTCGCCGGAGTTACGGCGGACTTTCAGAATGAACGGACTTGCCCACACACGGACAAGTCCGTTCATTTTGAACGTGACTCAGGTGCGACGGGACTAGCAAAGAATGTCAATCTTGCCGCTTTTATCACCATTCACCTAGGGAAAAAGTGTAAATAATAAAACACTACACAGGTTTTTAAAATATTTTATTAAACAGCTCCGGGGGGGGGGGGGAATCTTCCTCCGGCTTCGGGGGTCTTCTTCCGGCTTCGGGGGTCCCTCCGGTTCATCTTCTCCCGGCATCCGGTTGGTTCTTCTCCGCTCTCTTCTCCCGGTGTTCCAGTTCTTCGGCCGGCTCCTCCGCTGTCCTCAGGTAGCTCTCTTGCCAGCGGAGGTCCGGACTTCTGGGCTTCTGGTCTTCTGGGCTTCTCTTCTCCAGATGTTGACACGACGCTCTCTCTGGCTGGACTGCTCTCCGAGGGCTGCGTTGTGACTTATATAGGCGGAGACCTCGCCCCCTTTTGATGTCACAGTCCCTGGGCATGCTGGGACTGTGACGTTTTAGGGGGCGTGGTCACTGGGTGATGTTGACTACGCCCCTTAAATCGTCACAGCCCCAGCATGCCCAGGGACTGTGACATCAAAAGGGGGCGGGGTCTCCGCCTATATAAGTCACAACGCAGCCCTCGGAAAGCAGTCCAGCCGGAGAGAGCGTCGTGTCAACATCTGGAGAAGAGAAGATCAGAAGATCAGAAGATCAGAAGACCAGAAGACCAGAAGCCCAGAAGTCCGGACCTCCGCTGGCAAGAGAGCTACCTGAAGACAGCGGAGGAGCCGGCCGAAGAACTGGAACACTGGGAGAAGAGAGCGGAGAAGAACCAACCGGACGCCGGGAGAAAATGAACCAGAGGGACCCCCGAAGCCGGAAGAAGACCCCCGAAGCCGGAGGAAGATCCCCCCCCGGAGCTGTTTAATAAAATATTTTAAAAACCTGTGTAGTGTTTAATTATTTACACTTTTTCCCTAGGTGAATGGGTAGGGGTACCATGTACCCCATACTCATTCACATAGGGTGGGGGGCCGGGATCTGGGGGCCCCCTTATTAAAGGGGGCTCCCTGATTCCGATAAGCCCCCCTGCCCGCAGACCCCGACAACCAACGGCCAGGGTTGTCAGGAAGAGGCCCTTGTCCTCATCAACATGGGGACAAGGTGCTTTGGGGTGGGGGGGCCGCAGGGCGCCCCTCCCCCAAAGCACCACCCCCCATGTTGAGGGCATGCGGCCTGGTATGGTTTAGGAGGGGGGGGGCGCTCGCTCATCCCCACCCCCTTTCCTGACCGGCCGGGCTGTGTGCTCGGATCGGGGTCTGGTATGGATTTTAGGGGGGACCCCACGCCGGTTTTTCGGCGTAGGGGTTTCCCTTTATAATCCATACCAGACCCAAGGGCCTGGTATGCCCCGCACTCGCCGCAATAGGAAAATTAGTTTTTCCTATTGCAGCGAGCGCGAAATGCAATACCCTGCCCTCGCGTCGTATCTGGTCCGTCGGACCAGCATACACACGAGCGGGCTTTCCGTCGGACCAGCACACAGACGAGCGGACTTTCCGCCCGAAACTGAGTCCGACGGAAAGATTCAAAACATGTTTCAAATCTTGGTCCGGCGAGCTTTTGGGAAAAAGTCCGCCGGAAAAGTCCGCCGTAGCCTACACACGGGCGGATTGTCCGGCACACTCTGGTCCGCCGGACCAAGTATGCCGGAAAGTCCGACCGTGTGTACGCGGCATTAGAATTAAGGCCAAAAAGTTCTATCTGAGAATCTTCTATCTGAGAATGGTGAGAATCTTATTTCTCACCATCTTGGAGTCCTTCAGGTGTTTTTTTAGCAAACTCCTCTATGCGGGCTTTCATGAGTCTTGCACTGAGGAGAGGCTTCCGTCGGGCCACTCTGCCATAAAGCCCCAACTGGTGGAGGGCTGCAGTGATGGTTGACTTTCTACAACTTTCTCCCATCTAACGACTGCATCTCTGGAGCTCAGCCACAGTGATCTTTGGGTTCTTCTTTACCTCTCTCGCCAAGGCTCTTCTCCCCCCGATAGCTCAGTTTGGCCAGACGGCCAGCTCTAGGAAGGGTTCTGGTCATCCCAAACGTCTTCCATTTAAGGATTATGGAGGCCACTGTGCTCTTAGAAACCATAAGTGCAGCAGAATTTTTTTTGTAACCTTGGCCAGATCTGTGCCTTGCCACAATTCTGCCTCTGAGCTCTTCAGGCAGTTCCTTTGACCTCATGATTCTCATTTGCTCTGACATGCACTGTGAGCTGTAAGGTCTTATATAGACAGGTGTGTGGCTTTCCTAATCAAGTCCAATCAGTATAATCAAACACAGCTGGACTCAAATGAAGGTGTAGAACCATCTCAAGGATGATCAGAAGAAATGGACAGCACCTGAGGTAAATATGAGTGTCACAGCAAAGGGTCTGAATACTTAGAAATATGTGATATTTCAGTTTTTCTTTTTAAATAAATCTGCAAAAATGTCAACAATTCTGGGGGTGCTTTGTGTACATTAATGAGAAAAAAAAATGAACCTAAATGATTTTAGCAAATGGCTGCAATATAACAAAGAGTGAAAAATTTAAGGGGGTCTAAATACTTTCCGTCCCCACTGTGTGTGTGTGTATATGTATGTGTGTATATATATATATATATATATATATATATATATATATATATATATATATATATATATATATATATTATATAATTATTCAAAAGTTAGTGTTGTTGTCAGGTTAGATCCCTGTCTCTTCTTGTCCAAGGAAGACGTACCGAAGCAGCAACACCTGAAAGAGAAATAACAGCAATGCAAATGTATCCTATAGTAACATGGTGCAGTATATGCATAAGCGATTAAATGGTTTTCAATTGTCCTCAGCAAAGGACAGCATGACAGTGTAAATACACCCCATAAGATGTGTGCATTATATACATAATGAAAGCAGCTGCACTCGGTCAACAAGCAGCCAGGCCATGGTGCAAGAGACCGCATTATGGGACATCGGTCCTCTATTGGAAAAAAAACCCACAACTGCGGAAGGTTGCTTTTTAGGGTGGAGCACCCCAACAACTTCCACATTCGCCAACATGGCTTAGGTGGGTACTCTCTGTATCTGCCGGCAGCATTCAGTCCAGCACAATGCTGGCAGTACAGCCCTCTGGAATGTTCTGCGCTAGAAACAACTTGTATGTGAATGTGAAGTGACTCTCAACATAGCATCCTTGACATCACTCAACACATATTGTAATCCACAAGGTAAAGAATGTATGCATCTTTATGAAATTCACCAGTAGTACCTGGGATCTGGCAGTGTTACATTTGCTCCTTTGGCATTTACAGTGACAACATAGTATTTAGCATCCTTCTTGTCTAGCCTAGAGGATTACGCTGTCCAGATTAATCTTACGGCCATAGCCCCAGGTGTGTAGCATGGAGGTATATCTTTCAGCCACCTTGGGTGACAGTTTCAGAAAGTCTGTCTGAAGAGGGATCCAGAGGAAACTGTGCACAGCTTCATCCACCCATTGGGTTTCTTTCTCCAAAATTTCCTCTTCCAGGTGAGCGGGTATGTAAGGGTATAGGTACCCATATTCCTCTGCTACCTTCTTTATTATGACTCACTCTACCTTGGGGTCTCCGTATCCGGGTAGGACCTGTGCGTCTGCAGCACGCTGAACTGAGCACCCAGAGACCACATCCGGCTTATGATCTGACTTGACTACAGACATTGGTGTAATAGGGCGATTTTTGGGGACCTATTGAACCCAATGATCCTCCTCAATCTAGTGATGCTTATCAGCGGAGCTGCATTGGCAGACAGCTTCATCTTTCTACTGGTGGCAGCAACAGAGGGAACTTCACCTTCCTGCACATCACTCATTTGCTCCTCATTGCTGTCACTCTACTTCCCGATGCAAGACAAAGTATCCGAAAGTAGTTCAGATAGACCGTCAGACAGAATGTCTGAATCTGTAATGGTAGAACACTCCTCGGCCAGAATATATTTGTGCTGCAGTATCCCCCTTAACAGCTACAGGCATCACCTCCCCCTACAGGCATACTGCTTTCACTCCTCGCTGGCTTACTCGGCTCTGGTACTCTTTTCTCCGGTGGCTCAGACATTAAGGCGAGCAGTTGGGCCGACCGTGGCCTTGAGGAGCGACTGGTGCACTGTGTCCTGGGGTGGTCGTTGATGCAGGGGAAACCGCTTTTTGCAGGACTCTGGGGAGGGGGGTTCCACCATCACTGTATAAACACAAACTATAGCCTCCTGGCTTACTCACTGTCAGCTTCGTGCTGTTTTGGTCACGGGCCACATCTGCCTGCTAAAGACGTGCACACACAGGCTGCCACCTGCAGCCTTAGGCCCCTTTCACACGATCGGACCGTTCAGGTCCGCCTGTCAGTTTTGACGGCGGACCTGAATGGGCGCTCCATGTTAGCCTATGGAGCGACGGATGTCAGCGGAGACATGTCCGCTGACATCCGACCCCGTCCGATCCGCTAAAAGCAGACGGATGGCCCTACGTCCAGATCCGTCGCTGGCGGATCGGATCGGATGAGATCTGACGAAAACGGACATGCTTTCCATTTTCATCCGATCCCTCCATAGGCAGCAGCGGCGCCTGACAAGCCCCTCCCTGCTCAGTGAGCAGAGAGGGACCTGTCATCTGCCGGCTCAGCAGAGATCAACGGACTGATCTCCCGCTGAGCCGGCGGACCGAGGCGGGCTCCGTGAAAACTGAGTCTGCCTCGTGTGAATGAAGCGGTAGACTCCGAGACCTCCTGTCTCTTTCTCCTGGAGCCGTCTCCTACTGGAACCCTCCCGACCTCCTAGGCCAGACTTCCTGTCTGCCGGGCGGAGCTGTCTCCAAGTCTAAACACTGACCTCTATTCCTGGGATGATTATGAAGCCAGCACACAGGTGTACAATTAGCAAGCCTACCTAAATCGTGTATACACTGCTCATATGCACCTGTGACATGGGGTCGCATCTCCACAGTATTTACTGGCAGGAAAAAAAAAGTTTTACTATCCAAAGTGAAAACAACAAGGGCAGAGGCTTTAATAGGAAATAGTTCAAAAAATGACTGAAGGTCCACTTTAAGTGTGGCTTTGTCTGTGACTTGCTGGTTTGGGCTGAGGATAACGTGCAGCTCCTAATTTTGTAATTGTTTTTGTGCACTGAAAAGGTAGAGGTTCTTCTGAAATGACATTGTGGTTTTGTGTATATTCTTAGCGGGGCTCTTTAAACAGTTTTATTAATTACAGTCACAGAAATGGCTTTAGTGGGTCTGGACTGTGGGTGAGTAAGAAGAGTCTGAATATTTAGGAGTCACACCTGAAGTGCATTACCCAGTCACTCCCTGGGAATCCCACTAATCATATCACTTAAAGTGGTTGTTAAGCCACTCTAACCTGTATACACCATCAGCACTGCCTCCTATTGTAGTATCCCACTCTGTGTGTGATTTATAAAAATAAATGCTGCAAATACCTTATTTCACTGCCAAGATTGTGATCACATGACTGGCCAGCTTTCTTCTTTTCTCCTCTGAGAGGTGCAGTGGGAGGGGCTGAAATTCCTCTGCTGATGTCAGTTTGGAGGGGAGGAGGAGAGAGCTGGCTGGTCATGTGATCGCAATCTTGGCTCTTAAATTAGGTATTTGCAGCATTTATATTTATAAATGATTTACAGAGGGGGACACTGCAATAGGAGGCAGTGCTGATGGTGTATACAGGTTAGTGTTATGAGAGCAGCAGGAGGGGGGAGGGGCGGCTCACACACAGACAGAGAGGGGAGGGGGGAGGAGGGAGAACAGAGGAGCAAATGGGAGAGCAGATAGCAGGCTGCTAATGACAGAGGCATGTAAACTGACCGCGGTTTCTGGTCTCAGCAGCCATGATACACCGTGGTCAGTTTACAGAGGGGTGGGGAGAAACTGGCAAGATCAGCCAGGTTTTTTAGGTGTTACAGTGGACCAAATGACACAGGACAAGCAGTGTGTCATATAACATGCTTTAACCACTTCAGCCCCGGAAGAATTTACCCCCTTCCTGACCAGAGCACTTTTTGCGATTCGGCACTGCGTCACTTTAACTGACAATTGCGCAGTCGTGCGACGTTGTACCCAAACAAAATTGACGTCCTTTTTTTCCCCACAAATAGAACTTTACTTTGGTGGTATTTGATCGCCTCTGCGGTTTTTCATTTTTTGCACTATAAACAAAAAAAAGAGCAACGATTTCGAAAAAAACTCATTATTTTTTAATTTTTGCTATAATAATTATCCCCAAAAATATATAAAAAAAACAATTTTTTTTCCTCAGTTTAGGTCGATATGTATTCTTCTACATATTTTTGGTAAAAAAAAAATCGCAATAAGCATATATTGATTGGTTTGCGCAAAAGTTCTAGCGTCTACAAAATTGGAGATAGATTTATAGCATTTTTATTATTATTATTATTATTAAACGCGATCTGCGTTTTTTTTTTTCTATATCGTGACTGCGACATAACGGCGAACACATCGAACAATTTTGACACATTTTTGGAACCGATGGCATTAATACAGCGATCAGTGCAATTTAAAAATGCATTGATTACTGTAAAAATGTCACTGGCAGTGAAGGGGTTAACTGTTCCCTGGAAGGTGATTCTAACTGAAGGGGGAGGGACTAACTACAGGAAGTGACAGATCGTGGTTCCTAGCTAATTGGAACACACGACCTGTCACTCCTGTCAGAACAGGGAAGTGTGTTTACACACACTCGTCCCTGTTCTGTGTCTCCAGCTCACGATCAGCTCGTGGCCAGCGGTCATCGCGACCACCGGCCACGAGCATCGGCACTCCCGCTGTGCAGCACACGCGCCTGCTATCTGGACCCCATGAGCCCACGTATAGTTAAGTGGTTTTGCGCAGGGGAGCCAACCTGCCGCAGTAAAACTGCGGCGGCTGGTCCGGAAGCAGTTAAAGGAGCAGGATCCTTTTTGTGTTAACAAACTCTTTAAAGATGTCTTTAGCTGTCTAATCAACACTTCGCTAAGACCCCTTTCACAATGGGGCGCTTTGCAGGCGTTACAGAACTAAAAATAGCACCTGCAAGGCGCCCTGAAAGTGCCGCTCCTGTCTCTGGATCGGTGCGCTGGCAGGATGGTAAAAAAGTCCTGCTAGCAGCATCTTTGGAGCAGCGAAGGAGTGGTGTGTATACTGCTTCTCCACCACTCCTGCCCAGCATTTTGCTGGTGGTTTTAACCCTTTTTCAGTCGCTAGCGGGGGTTAAAAGTGCCGAATACCCCCGCAAAGTGCCCTTTACCGCCGATCAGGGCTTTTTTTCTTAAACAATAGGTGCTGGAACTCAACCACGACCCCCCAAAACCCCTCCACCCACACACACACCCTCCAAATCACATCAAATAGTGGGTGTGGTCAGTCAAATTTCACGAACAGTAGGAGGGTCCTAAAGGGGCATTAAATACCAAGATTGCATTACATACAGAGTGCAGAGTTCAGGGGGGTTACACACAGAGTGCAGAGCTGTCACTTGTAAACACAGAAACCGGACTCCTGTGTTTACAAGTGATTGTGGTCAGCAACCCCCTCCCCCCCCAAGGGTCTGAGCCAGAGGTGGTGGAACTGAGTTCCACCAAGTTCCCCCTGAAAAAAAGCCCTGCCGCCGATGCTCCAGTGTGAAAGGGGCCTAAGGGGGAATTCTAGAAAAAAATGCAAAATGTCTTTTAGGCAGTTTTAAATGACCTTGGCTTCTGTAACTGTATTGCGTGCCCATTCTTTGTTCTACAAGTATTCTTTGTATTATTCTGCTACTTTGCTCCTAATGTGAACACAATTTCCAAGTTTGCCATTGCTTCCTGGTGTGTAAGGTGGCCTCCTGTACGTGTGACACAGATTTCCATCTGGTCTTTTGGATACTAAGGCCGGATCCAGTAAAAGCAACATTCTTTGAACAATTTCTGATGACTTTCAAACTATTGTTTAAGGCTGAATCCAAAAGAAAGGCAATAGATATGCAGGTGCATCTTAGATTTTGAAGCGGTTGTAGTATATGGTACAACTAAAAATATTATTTTGATTCAAACTTCTAGACCAGGTTTTAAAAAAATACTCAAATGCCAAACAAATTCAACAATTTGACGAGATGCAACAGCAGTTGAGGCTAGTCACTCCTGCTTTTTTACCTTCTCTTTCATTGCAGTAGCTTGTTCACACACTTCTTCTATTGGCCTGATCTTTAGTTTAATCCTATGTGTGCAAGAGAAGATGGGTGTTCTCAGAGGAGATTCTGTGAAGTCCATGAACACCAAACCTGGTGCAGAACCCTACTGAAGTCTATAGGAGGCAAATATTTTTTCTGATCATTTTGTAGCGCTACCCCTGTAGGAGCCGCTGGATAAAATGGGTCCTCTGTTCTTTGCCTCAACCCTCCCAAGAACCTCAGCCCCCCTGACACACCAGGTTGAGTGTACAAACATATAATATCATAGGAATTCAATTAAAGTAAGACTTTGTACCCAATAGTAGTGCTATATCAAAGAAAACAGACACCAAACCAGGTAGCAAAGGCAAACCTAATATATTGTCACCCAATATGATTGGTAACTAAGCAAGCATAAAATGGGTTAACAATGGTAATAAGACAATTTAGTAAAAAAAGGGGGGTAAATCCTGCAGAAAGCAATAAATTTAAATAAAGCAGTCTCCAAAGCGTCCCATCCAAAAAAGAAAAAACTCAAGCAATAAAAGTAGCAGGTAAAAAATATACTGCAACAAATGTGATCACACAAAGTGTAGATGAATAGATAATAACCAGAGAAGATAGTGGAAAAATAAATAAACAGTCTCAAAAAAGTCCCACAAAGAATAAGATCTCCACCGTGACAAATAACTGAAAAAACAAAGTCGCTCCAAAAATATTCAGTGATAGATGTAGTGTGTAATGGTAACGGTTCCCCCAGCCTCTCACCTCCCGGCTGAACGATCACAGCCTATTTAGCATATGACAGATGAAACACCGGCTTCCCAGTTTGAAGATCTGTTTAAACTGTGGAGTCTGTGGTTCTAATTTTTTCACTAATTTTTCATTAATTTTTTCAAACAATTTATTACTATTCATTTCAGTGGATTTTCAATTTATTTGTATGGGCTAATTTTAAACAGCGACCAAATATTCCCATTTTGCGATTTTTTTAGTTTTTTATCATAGTCATTTCATTTTTTGATGCAATACTGGCTTTTCTGTGACCTTTGATTGCACAAATTAGTGGAAGATCAAGCATTAGACATTATCGATACCTAGAGATCTGGTTATGTAACCTCTTGGTATGGTTTTGGAGGTTTTACATATTATAATTAGCGCCGCAGATTTACCCCCCTTTTTTTAGCAATCGTATTTAGGTGTGTGAACACTATTGTTTGTGGCTGCTATTTCTTTTAAATTTGACGTTATTTTTATATTTTATTGTTGGCTTTTTAATATTTAATATTTTGGTGTGCGCACAAGTACCTATTACCGTAAGACAATTTAGTAGAAACTCCTATTGTTTCCAAGAGCCCATAGAAGACCCCTGTGAATCAATATAAGTGGCGCTAAATGACAGTGATGACACTATCTAGTGTTCAAAAAGCTGTACAACCCTTAAGCTGAACTCCTATACTAAAGTGATCCAGTGCAATAACGAGATGGTATGATGTACCATGCGTGGAACAATCTCTAACAGAAAATATTAATGATATACCATGTGAAAGTGAATATCGTGACAATGCGTAAAAATCTAACATACACAAAACAATTTCAATCGCAGATTGTATCAAAAGTGAAAATATATAAATAAATCCATAAAAAGTCCATAGAGAGAACACCGTGAAGGAAATGTGTAGTTTCTGAAAACAGTCCACCAATTCACTCAGTGCTAGTGATTCCTCTCCCCTTGTACTCAACACTCACCGACTCAATATGCCTCACACTCTCGTGTTTGGCAATAAAGCATGAACATATAGATGGTCAGATGAAGGTGAAAGCTCCAAATTCCTTATTTATCCCAGTGTCACCTCATTGCATGAAAAATAAAAATGCTCAAAATAGTGTGATACTGTAAAACATATAAAAATTTATTCAACTTAAAACCTTCAATCATTGAACTCACAAAAAAGCCTCTTGAATCAAGCCAAAATGACACTGCAAATCAAATGCAATCCTCCTCTGTGAAACGCCCAGCACCACTGTGGAATGAAGGTCGCGGCGGACCCAAGATAAACGTTGGATAGGTTCTCACCCCCGCTCGCTGACGCTCTGCAGATGTAGATCTCCTACCAGCACACGAGACCAAGAAGCAGCTCCTCTGTCGAGTTTAAACGCTCCCGCCGGTGCACGGAGATGAACAGCAGCGTCCCGTCCGTCACTATCTGCTAATGGTTGATGCCGTACAGCCACGCCCCGACATGTTTCGTCATACCTGACTTAATCAAGGGATTGGCTGTACGGTACGGCACCTCCTACTCTTATACCTCTCACGTCTATCAACGTAACAGGTCGTAATTACACTTCCGCATTCCCAGATGTCCCTGCGGCCCTCAAAACAGCAGCGCTGGGCTAGTCACATCCAGGAGACACTTTCATTACAAAGCATCTTAAAGTATACCGGAACATGTGTAACAAAGTATATTTGCATAAACCCAATATTCAATCAAAGAACAAAGTCTCAATCATAAATGCTAATGGAATTTTTTGCTGGCAGTGTAAATACGTCATATTCCTAGATCATACACCATATAGCATATATAAGCATTCATCTAGAGATATTGCACTTGTGAACTAGAAATTACATTTTATAATTTATGCTCAGTTTACGTAACCACTGCAGTACCTGATCTAACCTGTGAATGAAACCAGTTCCCTAGGTCACCCACACTTCCCCTAAACAATAATGAAAAATGAAGTGAATATATAATCATAATTCCTGCAATTAAATGTGTAAATAATATATGAGTGATGTTGTGCACTTAGTGGATATTTATATAACCTTAGGGGGCCCATACACTGATGATCAGTGCCAGAGCCCTCCAGTGGTGAAGTTGAAAACTACCCCCTTATTTTCCAATTTATTTTAGAAATTAATCCACACAATTACCGCCCCCCTGTGAAAAGTGAAGCCCAATATCCCCAACAATGTGCTCAATCCATATGGGGTATGGGGTTTAATGTACACGCAGTACACCTGAACAATGCAGGTGCTGTGATCTCCGTTGACTAGTGAACCCAAAAAAAGAAAGAAAGGAATGTATCCCAAAAAAATTGACTTCCTTGGGTGAATTACTCAAAAATCATTAATGAAGCAGTTCAAGTCTACTTCAATGTTGAGTCCTCTAGGGGCAAGGCTCTTCAGGCGATATATCCATAGGGTCTCCCTTTGGGAGAGGTCCCTTACTCTATTGGACCCTCTCCAAGATGGATATACACAATCTATCCCACAAAATTGTGCTAAGGAGGGGTCTTGATGGTGTTTCTCTTTGAAGTGTAACGATACACTGTGATGTTTGAAGCCATTTTTAATGTTCGTGAGATGTTCAGATATTCGAACTCTGAGTAATCTTTTCGTTCGTCCTACATACAATAACCCACATGGGCACCATAAAAGGTAAACGACATGTGAAGAATTGCATGAGATATATTCCTTAATCTCAAAGGTTTCCTGGTCTGCACTGGTGACAGAGGTCATCCCCCTGTTGGAGACCCTTACAGTTTTGCAACACACACACTTCCTGCATGGATAAAATCACTGTAGGTCGATCCTTAAGGTCTGTTGTCCCGGTGGGTCCAAAATCTTTCTTACCACCCTGTCCCCAAAGTTCGGGGCTCGTCTATAGACAAATTTGGGTGATGAGGGTAAAATTTGGCCCAAGTGTCTGTCCCGACCTAGAATATGCCAATGTTTTCTAAATATAGCTTCAACATCCCTATATTGGAAATGGAAGCCTGTAATGAACCTGATTTGATGTTGAACGCTCCCTCCTGGTGGATGTCCACTCCCAAAACACTGATCTCTGGATGTATGTGCTACTTCATGTATTGTGTTATCCAACATCTGTTCTTGGTAGCCCTTCTGCATAAATTTATCCTTTAGTACTTTGACTTGGGAGTGGTAATCCTCCAGCTCGGTGCAATTTCTTCGCACCCTAAGTATTTGCCCCTTCGGTATATTACGGATCCAAGTGG
Organism: Lithobates septentrionalis; assembly: GCA_037952835.1. Lineage (NCBI taxonomy): Eukaryota > Metazoa > Chordata > Amphibia > Anura > Ranidae > Lithobates > Lithobates septentrionalis. The sequence continues at coordinate 3,761,430 of JBBDGP010001018.1, read as the reverse complement.
GGTGGTGCCCACTCGTGATAGTCAAATAGCTGTTGCGATTCGTTGGCTTGAAATAAATTTTTGTTTTCAAGCCGTTGGCGTTTCTTTCTATGGTTACATCTAGGAAATTAACAGAGGTGTCGCTAATTTGATAGTCTAATTTGATGCCATTGGAGTTGTTATTCAGATGCCCCAAAAATTCAATCGCTGACTCTTTTGATCCTTCCCAGATGAACATCAAGTCGTCTATGAAGCGACGATAGAACTTCAGCTGGGGTCTTTGGGTGCTGAATACCCGCCTGTCTTCCCACTCAGCCATAAACAGGTTGGCGGGGCTGGGAGCATGTTTGGCTCCCATAGCCACGCCAACCTGTTGTGAAAAGAAAAAACCATGGTACCAAAAATAATTATGGGACATGCAAAAATCCAGAGCATGTCCCAAAAAACGCTTTTGCATATGAAGGATTTCGTCCCTCTTACTAAGTGCCCAATTCAGTGCCAGCAGTGCATCCTCATGCTGTATGATGGTATACAGTGAGGATACATCAGCCGTTACCAAATATGTTTCTCCTTCAGGGTTAATGGCCACTTCCCTCAAGAGTTGCAACAGGTCTGATGTATCCTTCAAATAAGCTTTGGTGTTTAAGACGCTAGGCTGCAGAAATTTGTCCAAGTATTCTCCCAAACGTGCCGTGACAGAACCAATCCCGTTCACAATTGGGCGGGCTGGTGGTGTTTGTATGTTCTTGTGAATTTTCGGCAGTGTGTAAATGATTGGGATCCTACACACTGAGGGCACTAGACCCAAATTTGTCTATAGACGAGCCCCGAACTTTGGGGACAGGGTGGTAAGAAAGATTTTGGACCCACCGGGACAACAGACCTTAAGGATTGACCTACAGGGATTTTATCCATGCAGGAAGTGTGTGTGTTGCAAAACTGTAAGGGTCTCCAACAGGGGGATGACCTCTGTCACCAGTGCAGACCAGGAAACCTTTGAGATTAAGGAATATATCTCATGCAATTCTTCACATGTCGTTTACCCTTTATGGTGCCCATGTGGGTTATTGTATGTAGGACGAACGAAAAGATTACTCAGAGTTCGAATATCTGAACATCTCACGAACATTAAAAATGGCTTCAAACATCACAGTGTATCGTTACACTTCAAAGAGAAACACCATCAAGACCCCTCCTTAGCACAATTTTGTGGGATAGATTGTGTATATCCATCTTGGAGAGGGTCCAATAGAGTAAGGGACCTCTCCCAAAGGGAGACCCTATGGATATATCACCTGAAGAGCCTTGCCCCTAGGGGACTCAACATTGAAGTAGACTTGAACTGCTTCATTAATGATTTTTGAGTAGTTCACCCAAGGAAGTCAATTTTTTTGGGATACATTCCTTTCTTTCTTTTTTTGGGTTCACTAGTCAACGGAGATCACAGCACCTGCATTGTTCAGGTGTACTGCGTGTACATTAAACCCCATATGGATTGAGCACATTGTTGGGGATATTGGGCTTCACTTTTCACAGGGGGGCGGTAATTGTGTGGATTAATTTCTAAAATAAATTGGAAAATAAGGGGGTAGTTTTCAACTTCACCACTGGAGGGCTCTGGCACTGATCATCAGTGTATGGGCCCCCTAAGGTTATATAAATATCCACTAAGTGCACAACATCACTCATATATTATTTACACATTTAATTGCAGGAATTATGATTATATATTCACTTCATTTTTCATTATTGTTTAGAGGAAGTGTGGGTGACCTAGGGAACTGGTTTCATTCACAGGTTAGATCAGGTACTGCAGTGGTTACGTAAACTGAGCATAAATTATAAAATGTAATTTCTAGTTCACAAGTGCAATATCTCTAGATGAATGCTTATATATGCTATATGGTGTATGATCTAGGAATATGACGTATTTACACTGCCAGCAAAAAATTCCATTAGCATTTATGATTGAGACTTTGTTCTTTGATTGAATATTGGGTTTATGCAAATATACTTTGTTACACATGTTCCGGTATACTTTAAGATGCTTTGTAATGAAAGTGTCTCCTGGATGTGACTAGCCCAGCGCTGCTGTTTTGAGGGCCGCAGGGACATCTGGGAATGCGGAAGTGTAATTACGACCTGTTACGTTGATAGACGTGAGAGGTATAAGAGTAGGAGGTGCCGTACCGTACAGCCAATCCCATGATTAAGTCAGGTATGACGAAACATGTCGGGGCGTGGCTGTACGGCATCAACCATTAGCAGATAGTGACGGACGGGACGCTGCTGTTCATCTCCGTGCACCGGCGGGAGCGTTTAAACTCGACAGAGGAGCTGCTTCTTGGTCTCGTGTGCTGGTAGGAGATCTACATCTGCAGAGCGTCAGCGAGCGGGGGTGAGAACCTATCCAACGTTTATCTTGGGTCCGCCGCGACCTTCATTCCACAGTGGTGCTGGGCGTTTCACAGAGGAGGATTGCATTTGATTTGCAGTGTCATTTTGGCTTGATTCAAGAGGCTTTTTTGTGAGTTCAATGATTGAAGGTTTTAAGTTGAATAAATTTTTATATGTTTTACGGTATCACACTATTTTGAGCATTTTTATTTTTCATGCAATGAGGAGACACTGGGATAAATAAGGAATTTGGAGCTTTCACCTTCATCTGACCATCTATATGTTCATGCTTTATTGCCAAACACGAGAGTGTGAGGCATATTGAGTCGGTGAGTGTTGAGTACAAGGGGAGAGGAATCACTAGCACTGAGTGAATTGGTGGACTGTTTTCAGAAACTACACATTTCCTTCACGGTGTTCTCTCTATGGACTTTTTATGGATTTATTTATATATTTTCACTTTTGATACAATCTGCGATTGAAATTGTTTTGTGTATGTTAGATTTTTACGCATTGTCACGATATTCACTTTCACATGGTATATCATTAATATTTTCTGTTAGAGATTGTTCCACGCATGGTACATCATACCATCTCGTTATTGCACTGGATCACTTTAGTATAGGAGTTCAGCTTAAGGGTTGCACAGCTTTTTGAACACTAGATAGTGTCATCACTGTCATTTAGCGCCACTTATATTGATTCACAGGGGTCTTCTATGGGCTCTTGGAAACAATAGGAATTTCTACTCAGTTTATATTTAAAGTGGCAGCTTTGGATTAACCCCATCAGGGCATTTTTTTACATCTTTTGCAGGGGGCTAACACCCCTCTGCTTGGCGTTGAGCGCAGTGGTGAGAACTCAAGAAGGGCGCATTTGTTTGAGTTTTCATAATAAGACAATTTAGCATAAAAAGTAATTAACAGTAAGGACTAGTTATAATATGACATTTGAACAAACAGCAAAAGAATGTGTGGAAACCCTCCCGCAGCACTGATGGAACAAGGACCGGCGAGAGTAGCGACAAGCTTTAACCCTGTAGAGGTGCCGCCCCTGTGTGTTGACTAGCGATGACGTCACTCACTGGACCGAGACAGTCCAGGACGGAAGCCACTGATGGGATGGACACTTGCAAGGCACTTGGAGGGCAAGCTGGTTCTGAAGGTCCCGTCACTATGACAACATGTTTTGCGCGCCTGCGCCTTGTCAAGTTAAGGTGGTTTCATTGCCCTATACCATCACTGAGGCTTGTCATCCAGACACATCTCGGACCTTCCCAGTGGAGCAAGAGTAGGCTCAGCTACTGTTTTTTGTATGTACACTTCTGACACTTGGTTTGGGTCAAGCTTTTTATCATGTTCAATTTACAATAAACATTACATTTTATCCAATGGAAGTTGGTGTGTTATCAGGTTATGACTTACCATTACATCAAACCTTCATTGAGATAATATATCCTGGATCTAAGCGCTCTTATGGAATTTTTTTGCTGCTTGTTACTTTCGTACAGCAATAATTTCCTAGCAACTATGATCCACGGGACAAATATCAATTGTCAACTTTCTAACTGATGCTCTTCAGCATCCAGATTAGCATAAACAGCAGCAAGGTCACCTTGTGCTGCAGTGAGTAGTAGTGATGTGTAATCTACCGAGTGCTGGAACTATACTGCCAAAAGTGCATTTATGGTGGCAGTGCCAGTCCTAGACCGACTGGGTATGCACTATCCAAAAGAAAAGGAGGATGGTAGCAAAGTGGGTAGGGGAACAAAGGGGGCTTGCAGAAAAATGATTACGAGTGGGGCAGTCATTTTGAGATGTTCTTCTACCAGCTATCGTTGGGGCCCTTTTAATAGAGTCCGTGCACTTAACAGTCCCAGTTAACCTGCATTCAGTATATATACGGTATAGTCTTGGCACAGGTGCAAGATAGATGTGGTTCAGATGTGGTAAAGGTTTGGTATAATGTGGTATAGGTGCAGTGTAGGTTTGAAATAAGTGCAGTATAGGGTGCAATATGGATTGGGCACACTTGGTGTCCTGCTCTTAGTGGCTCGGTCACTGCTAGCAATGTCAGAAATGGGCAAATAGCCCTCTCACCAGCCCTGGGATGCTGCGATGACCTCTTGCTGTGGAAGGGGGGGCCCACTCAGTCTCTCCCTGAAAGCTTCCAGTGATCAGCAGTGGGAAGCAGAGGGTGGGTGGATGCTCCAGTCTCCCTGCAGCAGCAGTGCAGGTGCTGTGATGTGGGTCGTGCTGCGCTGCCCTAGGGTGTTCTCACTCCTAGTCTCAGGCTTGGGTCTCTGCTGGTATGGTCTCCTGTTGGCAGGAGATTATCCAGACAGAGATTCTCTCCCTCTCCCCCAAAAGGTAGAACTTCGCCGGGCAGTGTAATAAAAATCATCTCTCCACTCCTACTGCACAGCGCCTATTAGGATCTGTAGTGTAAGGAGTCTCTTTGTTCCATTGCATGGCTGCCGTCTCAAACTACAACTCCCAGCATACTCAGCGATCTGCATAGAAGTCTACAGGCTTGCTTGGCTTTAATTCTACCCCCGTTGGCTGGAGGAGAATGGTGCAGCATAACCTCAGTATCTCAGTAGTGGGTGAGAAGAATAAAAAGCAATGTCTCCTCCATATTGCTGTAGCCCAGCACTTGGCTACAATTTTTAAAGCTAATATGTAAAGTATTGTTGAAAAAAAGCATGGATAATTGGGCTCTGTTATAGGGGCATGTACCACGGCATAAAATGTTCTAAAACATACCATTCAGGGTCTTTTCATGTGGCTCAAAGGGCAACTTTGAACGGGGCTTCTTCCTGTACTATATCAGACCACAAACCAGGTTTCAACATTGAGAAGGAAGGTTCCTTGTAAAGAAGGGGTAGCAAAGCCTCCCACCACCCCCTTGTAAGGCACCCTTGTCCCAATGTTGAGGGGATAAGGGCCCCTTTTCCACCTCCACTGCCCCAAAAAATGGGTGTGAATAATAATTTTTTCATTGAATTTTGGATGATATTTTGATCATTTTTTTGTATATAGTATTCATACTTTCAATGTTTTTACTGGCTTGTCATGGAGTTTATAGTTAACTTGTTGCAAAACTCACAACCAATTATTGTGGAGCAATCGTTCCCCATGGATTGGTTTCACCTGATAACTTGCTGTTTTAAGTGAGTTTGCATACTTGGATAATTCAGTAATGAATAAGCACTGACATGTGAAAAGTGTTTTACTGGCTGTCCATGGCCTGTGTGTTAGTCTTTTTGCTACTTTGCATTTTAATGGCATAATTCAACAAAGAAGCTTTTTTTTTTTCTGCAGTCCTGCCACCAATATCCTTTCATGTACAATAATATAGGGGGGACTTAAAGTGAAATCTAGAAGCCCCCATTGTATTACCCTCTACCAGGGGACTAAGTACTGGGAACAATGATACCCCTTACCCATTCCCAAACAGTTAAACATAAATACAGTTCTTTAAAAGCATTACAAAAAATAGATTTAAAAAGGTTAAAAATGTCCACCGGTGTTAATCAATGTCAGTCATTATGTCCAGCGGTGTAACTCCATAAATCAAGGCATCCAGTGATGTAAACCCATTGTCAATCACGATGACCCAACACTTACAGATGAGTACAACTCATACTCCCATCGCTGATTGACAGATCCCCGGCACTATAGTAATGTAAACACAGTGCTGAGGATCCTGGTTAGGGATGGGCCGAACACCCCCCGGTTCGGTTCGCATCCAGAACATGCGAACGGACCGAAAATTTGCGCACACATTCGAACACCGTTGAAGACTATGGGACTCGAATGTGAGAAATCAAAAGTGCGAATTTTAAAGGCTAATATGCAAGTTATTGTCCTAAAAAGGGTTTGGTGACTCGGGTCCTGCGCCAGGGGAAATATATCAATGGAAAAGAAAGTTTTAAAAACGGACGTTTTTCGGGAGCAGTGATTTTAATGATTCTTAAAGTGAAAAAATAAAAGTGAAATATTCCTTTTAAATATCGTACCTGGGCGGTGTCTATAGTATGCCCTTAAAGTGGTTTAGAACAGTCCCTGCACAAAATGACATTTCTAAAGGAATAAAAGTAATTTAAAACTGCTTGCGGCTGTAATGTAATGTCGGGTCCTGGCAATATGGATGAAAATGATTGAGAAAAATGGCATGGGTACCCCCCCAGTCCATTACCAGGCCCTTTGGTTCTTGTATGGATATTAAGGGGAACCCCGCACCCAAATTAAAAAAAAAGAAAAGGCGTTGGGCCCCCAGGCCCTACATACTCTGAACAGCATTATACAGGCGGTCCAAACAAGACAGGGACTGTAGGTTTGCTCTTATGTAGAATCTGTTTGCAATTTGGAACAGGTACATTTTGTAAGTGTAGCTCCAGCCAAAAAAATCTATTTTTTAAAGCTTTTTGGAAAACATAGGGAAGGGTTATCACCCCTGTAACATTTTTTTGCTGTCTGTGCCCCTGTTCATTTCACCTCACTTTCTGTCCCAATGACAATTGGATTTTGAAAATTTGGGGTTTTTAAGGGAAACAAGGATTGGTGATAAATCAGTGGAGGAGACACCTTTTTTCCCATATTACCTCTTACAGGAGAGAATTTCCCTTCCTAGTGGTAGATTTCCTCTCACTTCCTGTTGTCTCCCTCCGTTTGTAAGTCGGATTTTTGAAAATAGGGGACCACCTGTATATACTGTACGGCCTGCCCTATACACTCTACGGAAAATTGAGCCTTAGGTGTTGGTGGTACCAGAACACTGTAAGCCCTCACATTTACTCTTGCTGGGCGCTGGAACGGGCCCTCCTGTCAAATATTATATCAAGAATTGTAATTACAATTACGTTCCCTGCTGTGAAATAGTAGATCAAAATTTGTAATTACACGCCCCCGTTAAACAGGGGCAAAAAAATTGGGTCTTAGGCAGTGGTGGTGGTGCCACAACACTGCAACCCCTTACAGATACTCTTGTTGAGTGCAGGAATGAGCCCTGCTGCAAAATATTACACCAAAAAATTGTAATTACATGCCCCTGTTAAACAGGGGCAGAAAAATTTGGCCTTAGCCACTGGTGGTGGTGCCCAGAACCAAAAATGTTCTTAGAAGCTATCAACATGAACATTGAGGAGGAATAGGATAGTCACTCAGCATCAGCTTAGGCAGTCTTCAAGGGATCTCACATTCATAAAAACAAATTATTCGGTTACATCAGCATCAGGTGCTTGGTAACTGGTAATCCAAGACTGATTCATTTTTATGCAGGTGAGCCGATCAGTGGACAGGCGCACTCTGTGATCAGTTACAAAGCCTCCAGCGGCACTGAATGTGCGTTCCGAGAGAACGCTGGATGCAGGACAGGCCAGTAGCTCAATTGCATACTGTGCAAGCTCTGGCCAGTGATCCATCCTCAAGACCCAGTAATCCAGTGGATTTTCGGTTGGAAAGGTCTCCAAGTCTGATCTTGCCCCTAGGTATTCCTGCACTATGTACAGACGCTGGCGATGGTTGCTGGAACCGATCAGACCTTGGGGCTGCGGACTAAAAAATTGTCTGAACGCATCGCTCAGACGGCCACCTTCTCCACTGCTCCCTCTCTGACTGACCAAAGCCAGGACCAGGAAATTGTAACCTCCCAGGCTCTGGAAACGCATTGCACAAACCTTTCTGCAAGACCTGCCGAAGATGTTTCATCCTCCTGCTCCCTCTACGAAGGCTGGATAAGTTCCGCAACCTTACCCTTGTAACGTGGATCAAGAAGGGTTGCCAGCCAGTACTGATCCCTCTCCTTAATACCATGAATCCGAGGGTCCTTTCGCAGGCTTTCCAGGATCAGGGAGGCCATGCAGCGTAGGTTTGCTGAGGCATTTGGTCCGGAGTCCTCTGGGTCACTAAGGGCGACCTGTTCCGCAGCCACCTCCTGCCAGCCATGTACAAGTCTATGGATTTCTGGGGCCTGAAAATGATCCCTTGAAGACTGATGCTGAGTGCCAGGCTCCACCTCCATGCTGACACAATCCTCCTCCTCCTCTTCCTGTGTGACAGGTGGGCCTGCAGGAATACTGTCTGGATAATGGGGGCCTTGAGAGGTAAGGAAGTCCTCCTCTTCCTCCCTCTGCTCTGCCTAGAGTGACCTTTCCATTATTCCACACAGCGTGTGCTCCAACAGGTAGACAAGAGGGACAGTATCACTGATGCATGCACTGTCACTGCTCACCATCCTCGTGGCCTCCTCCAATTGTGACAGGACAGTGCATGCATCCTTGATCATGAGCCACTGGCGTGGCGAAAAAAAGCCATGCTCCCCTGACCCTGTCCTGGTGCCATACTCGCACAGGTACTCATTGATGGCCCTCTGCTGCGTGTGCAGCCGCTGCAGCATTGCCAACGTTGAGTTCCACCTGGTGGGCATGTCACAGATGCGGCGGTTCTTGGGCACAATGGGCAGGTTGCATTCCTTTTGGAGGTCAGCCAGCAGAGCACTGGCATTATATGACCGGCGGAAATGCCCAAAGACTTTCCTGGCCTGCCTTAGGAGATCCTGTAAGCCCGAGTACCTGCACAAGAACCACTGCACCACCAAATTAAGGATGTGAGCCAAACAGGGAACATGGGTGAAGTGTCCCTGTCAGAGGGCAGAGAGGAGGTTGGTGCCATTGTCGCAAACCACCATTCCTGGCTGAAGCTGGCGTGGCGTCAACCACCTCTGAGCCTGGCCCTGCAGAGCTGCCAGAATCTCTGCCCCAGTGTGGCTCCTGTCCCCTAAGCAGACCAACTCTAGCACCGCATGCCATCTTTTTGCCCGAGTGCTTGCGTAGCCCCTAGAACTCCTATGGAGCACCGCTGGTTACGAGGACAAATCTGCACAGGTAGAGGCCATAGAGGAAGAAGAAGAGGAGGGGATGGAGGAAAGAAGTGTGGCAGAATCACCACTACCAGCATTTTGGAGGTGTGGTGGTGGAACAAGCTCCAACAATACTGCACCCTGTCCTGCATCCTTCCCAGCTGCCAGCAGGGTTACCCAGTGCGCCGTGAAGGAAGGGTAACGTCCCTGTCCATGTTGGACCATGAGTCGGCGGTAATATGCACCTTACCGCTGACCGCCCTGTCCAACGAGGCCAAGACATTGCCTTCCACATGTCGGTAGAGAGCCACAATGGCCTTCCGAGAAAAAAATAGGCGCTTAGAAACCTGCCACTGAGGTACTGCACATTACACAAATTCTCGAAAGAGGGCAGAGTCTACCAGCTGAAAAAGGCGGCAGTTGGAGTGCTAGCAATTTAGCCAAACTAGCATTCCGCCGCTGAGCATGTGTATGGCTGGGACCGAATTTCTTTTGCCGGTTTAGCAACTGGGGTAGGGAAACTTGCCTGCTACAATCAGATGTTGGTGTACCGCTAGCAGATTGCCCGCAAGTGCTTGGGACACCTAATTCTACACCTTCATTCCTCTCAGTGCAGGTCTCTGAGAGAACTGAAGTTATAGTGGGGTTGGAGATCCCAGCTGATGAGGAGCAAGGAGAGGTCCGCCTTGTTCTTTCCTGTGGGTCTTTTAAGTACTGTTGCCAACAGACTGCATGGGAGCTTGACATATGTCTGGTCAAGCATGTGGTGCCCAAGCGGCTGCTGTTTTGGCCACGCTTGATACGATTCAGACATATGTTGCAAACAGCAACGGTGCGGTCTGCTGCACACTTCTCAAAAAAGGCCCATACTAAAGAACTTTTGGAAAAACGCGCGGAGTCAGCAGCGCCCTGCACATGCCCTGGAGGGCATCCTGCCTCATTGGAGATCTGACTCCTCCTCCTCTCTCCTATCAGGCACCCACGTAGAGTCAGTGACCTCATCATCCCCTCCCTCCTCACCACTGGAGCAAACCTGGCAGTTTGCTGCAGCTGGGAGAACATGACTGCCAGTTTCTTGTCCTTCTTGGGCACCCCCTCTCTCTGTGCTCACGTTACTGCCTTCATCCTCAACCTGGGTACCATCATCTGAGCCTTCAAAACACTGCACATCCTCCTGCAGCATGTACCCTACACTGTGGTGGACCAAGTTCGGGGGACTCCTCAGGGCATGATGGTGGGGCTAGGGAAGGAGTGACTGATGACATTGAGCCGATGGAAGAGGCCGCTTTGGCAGCTGCATTGGCAGACAAAGTACCCTGAGCCTGGGTGACAGGATGAGGTGGATGAGAATGGCTTGGTCATCCACTCTACCAACTCTTCTGCATTATGTGGCTCAACACGGCCAGCTGCCGAAAAAAAGGCTGAGCCACATGCTGAGGATGGACCGGGTCCACGACCAGCACTGTTGGCTGTAGACGCAGAGCCCGCTTGCCCTCTTTTTGTGGCCTGTGAGCGTCTGCCTTCCAGACATACTGTACAATTAGATTAACAAAATAAAGCCTGAAGTTTACTGAAAACAGTACACCAGGAATGGCCTACAGTCAGGTATAGGCTTGGCTATATATATATATATATATATATATATATATATATATATATATATATATATATACACAGGGCTTTTTTTCAGAGAGAACTTGGTGGAACTCAGTTCCACCACCTCTGGCTCAGACCCTTTGGTGCCTGCTCACCACAATCACTTGTAAAACACAGAAGTCTGGTTTCTGTGTTTACAAGTGACAGCTCTGCACTCTGTGTGTAACCCCCATGAACTCTGCACTCTGTATGTAATGCAATCCTGATATTTAATGCCCCTTTAAGACACTTCTACTATTTGTGAAATATGACCACACCCACTATTTGATGGGGTTTTTTTTGGGGGGGGGGGGGGGTGTGGTTGAGTTCCAGCACCTATTGTTTGAGAAAAAAAAGCCCTGTATATATATATATATATATATATATATATATAAAATGAACTGCAGCTCACTGGGTCACCTGCCTGAAAGTGTCTTTGAACATGTACTCCAGAAATGGCCTACAATCAGGTAAAGGCTTGGCTGCACTACAGTGCAGTGGATATATATTTTATGAACTGCACCACTGCACCTCACTGAGTCACTTGCCTAAAAGTGTCTTTGAACACCCACTCCAGAAATGGCCTACTGTCAGGTATGGGCTTGGCTAGACTATATATATATATATATATATATACAGTGGCTTGCGAAAGTATTCGGCCCCCTTGAACTTTTCAACCTTTTGCCACATTTCAGGCTTCAAACATAAAGATATAAAATTTTATTTTTTTGTGAAGAATCACCAACAAGTGGGACACAATTGTGAAGTGGAACGAAATCTATTGGATATTTTAAACTTTTTTAGCAATTAAAAAACTGAAAAGTGGTGCGTGCAAAATTATTCGGCCCCTTGAGGCTGGGTTCACACTGCTGCGAATTTTATTGCGAATTTGAGCCGCTGCGATCACTCAAATTCGCAAGTCATTTTAATAACATTGTTTTCCATGAGTGCCGTTCCCATCAATGCGTTGCGAATCTAACCTGCGTGAAAAAAAGGTCATGTGCGAGTTTGATCCGTGTGCGATGCGAATTCAGCTCCATAGACTTCAATTGTATTCGCAATGAAAACGCAATCGGACGTTCACATCACTGCTCTATTTTTTTTTTGGCTTCCCCCTCCAACTCCTCCCATCCTTTTCCCCTCACAGCCACACCCTTCCCCCTCACTAACTCCCTTCCTGTTTTCTCCATGTGCTGTGCTGTTCACAGTCACATACCACAATGGCAAACAGGCGCACAAAGACTGGCATAGAGAATGAAGATCTGATAAGGCTGGTCCAACAAAGGCAATACCTCTGGGACTGCAGGGACCCACGTCACAAAGATACTGGGAAGAAGAACCAAGGATGGCAGGAGATAGTCAAGATCCTGTTTCCAGAGTGGGACAGCCTGACACCTAATGTCCAGAAAGACCTGCGTAAGTACAATTGCTACCTGCACTCTGTGCTTAGCTTGTTTACAGTTAGGGTTAGTGTGGAGCTTAGGGTTGAGCTTAGTGTTGAGATTAGGGTTGAGATTAGGGTTGAGCTTAGTGTTGAGATTAGGGTTGAGATTAGTGTTAGGGTTATTGTTGAGATTAGGGTTGAGATTAGTGTTAGGGTTATTGTTGAGATTAGGGTTGAGATTAGTGTTAGGGTTATTGTTGAGATTAGGGTTGAGATTAGTGTTAGGGTTATTGTTGAGATTAGGGTTGAGATTAGTGTTAGGGTTATTGTTGAGATTAGGGTTGAGATTAGTGTTAGGGTTATTGTTGAGATTAGGGTTGAGATTAGTGTTAGGGTTAGTATTGAGATTAGTGTTAGGGTTAGTGTTGAGATTAGGGTTGAGATTAGTGTTAGGGTTAGTGTTGAGATTAGTGTTAGGGTTAGTATTGAGATTAGTGTTAGGGTTAGTGTTGAGATTAGGGTTGAGATTAGTGTTAGGGTTAGTGTTGAGATTAGTGTTAGGGTTAGTTTTGAGATTCGGGTTAGGGTTAGGCTGGTTCTTGTTATGGTTAGATGTATTAATGATATGTTATTTTCAGATCTATATGTACACAAATACAAACACACACACACACCCTGTAAAATAATGTCAAGACACACATGTGAACTGTAGCTAATGTAACATTTTATTTCACACAAATATAATTTACAACATGTAGTATGTTCATCAGAGTACAGTGTTTTAATTTTTTAGGCATTAATTGCATCTAGCTGCCATGATAGCTGCCCACTTTTGGACATAAAGTACTCTGTGAAGTCGTGGCGAACATTTTCCCCACTGTAGTTGCCACGGGTTCCGATCCACGTTGGCTCTTCAAGGTCATGCATCAAACTGTCCTCAAATATGTATCCATCCCGAGCACGAACAAAATTGTGCAATGCACAGGCTGCTTGCACTGCACTGATGGCGTGCTCCATACTCAGGCAGATAGATGAGTGCAAGAAACGCCACTTATTAGCAAGTATGCCAAAAGCACACTCTACTACACGTCTTGCCCTTGTCAGTCTGTAATTAAAGACCCTCTTTTCAATGGTAAGTCCTCTTTTGGCATATGGGCGTAGAAGATGCTTGGATATAGGAAATGCCTCATCCCCAACAAACACATAAGGCTCCAGAGGTTGATTGGTTCCAGGAAGTGGTTGGCTATCTGGAAGGTTCAATGTGTTTTCACGAAGCATCTTGCCAAAGGATGAATGAGAGAAGATGCTTGAGTCCGAGCTACTTCCATATGAACCAATATCCACATAGGTTAATGAATAATTTGCATCGGCCACTGCCATTAAAACGAATGAGAAATACTTTTTATAATTAAAGTATTTAGAGCCACTACGAATTGGGCTGATTATTCGGATGTGCTTTCCATCTACTGCACCCAAACAATTTGGGAAATTGCACCGCTGCCAAAAAACTTCGGCTATTGTAGCCCAGTCTTCCCTAGTCGGCTTCTTCATCACCAACTCTTTCAACACTTGCCATATAGCTGCACACGTTTCATGCACAATCAAACTCACTGTTGATTTTCCCAGCTTGAATTCAAAATGTAAACTAGCAAATGAATTGCCAGTAGCTAGGTACCTGAAAGGAAAGAGAAGCATAATTAACAGTGTTCATGCTTTTTTTCAGTTTTCGCTCTCAAGACAAGATGGCGTAGTCTACGTGACACATACACAAAATATGTCAAAAATCAGCGGGAGACCAAGAGTGGCTCAGCTGCCTCCAAAAAAAAGCCCTACGCCTTTGCTGGATACTTAGCTTTTCTAAACCCAGTCCTGGAACTAAGGAAGTAAGCAATTATTAACTATACCTCCCTCCACCCTCCTTCTCACCATCACTCCTTCCTTCCCTATACCTCCTCAATCTACCACATTTACATTTTAGTTGGTTTTGGCTGAGATATAAATTACCCTCTATTTACACAATAATTTCTTATTAAACTTTTATATGTTACAGCACCGAATCCAGTTGGCAGGAGGAGGAAGTTATGGTTCCGGGAGACCAAGTGGAAGCCCCTGCTGAGGAGGAAATTGTGGGCTGCAGCCCTTTGCTGCAGTCTCCAATGGAGCAGTCTGGTCCGGAGGAGCCCTTTGCTGCTGAAGCATCAACGGCTCCTATTCAATCACAGTCACAGCCAAGATCTAATAGGCGCTCCAAAACAAACAGGAGAGCTCCATTGCAAGAGGAGGATGATGGCACTGGGCAGCTGATAAGCATTGTGTCCGGAATTTCCCAACAAATTGAGGCACAGTGCTGCCCTCACACTCTATTCATAATGAGTTTACTTCCTCTTGTACAACAGGTTCCAGAGGATAGATATTTTGCAATGAGAATGGCTGTCCAACAGTGCATATACTCATTCACTGTTCCCAGACATCCGTCCTCATTATCCAACCATCCTCCTCCACCCCAAAATGTACCAAACCCTTACCCTTCAAGCTTTGAAAATGTAAGAAGTATTTATGATATCAATACTTCGGACATCCCACATCCCATTCCGTCACCTATTCCGACTGTGATTTCCCCCCCTGTCAGACCTCAAAATTTAACACCACAAATGCCCCCCACCAATTCTGAAATCTCAAGAAACATCAGACCACAAAATCTACACATTGTACCGCCTTCTAGATCTAGAGCAGCCAAGAGCGGCAACTATTACACCACATTACCTCCCGTGTCCTCCAATAATCCTCCAGCGGCCTCTACCATCCCTCAAATGGCATCCGGGGAGCCTCATATTGATTCACAATATGGCACCCAATCAAGACAGCTAACCTATTCGAATTATTTGAGTGCACCTTTGCCAAAATACTCAGAGGTCCCAGGGCCGAGTTCTAATATTTTTAAAAAGGGAGCAGAGACTTATTATAATCTGTGAAGAATCTTGTTTTATTTTGTGTTTATTTCTTTATGTTTATATTATATTTCTGGTAAAGAAATATATTTCAGGATAGGGTGACGATACCTTTAAATTTCTGTGAAGACTATCGTTCTAAAAGATTTATGTTACATGTTATTTAAGATAGTTTGTGTTATTTAAATACTTGACATTTTCACAAAAATGTTTACTGCCTTTTTTGGCTTGTTTGATTTAAACAAAAAATAAACGTCAACAAATATGTTGGATTAGAAGATACTTTGCATTGGTTTCCTTTTTTCTATGAGATTAGGTACTAGATCTTACCTTAAGGTTACTAGTAATCGCTCTGCTGGTTCCACACTCTTCCTGAAGTTGGTGTTCTGATGTTCCAAATAGCTGTAGGTCAGTCGTAGCAATTCGTCAAAGCTAAAAGTTATATATATACAAAAAGAGTTGAGAGTGCGTAGATATGTGAAGATTCATCAGATGAGAAAGTGGGGTGAAAGGGAGGATAGCTAGGATATATCTCAAAAATGTATTGATGAGAGGGAGAGATAATGGATGAGAAGAGGGATGTACTGTGGGTTAGGGAGGGCAAGGGATACTTGGGGGTTAGGGTTGGAATTAGGGTTAGGGTTCTGGGAAGGGTTAGGATTAGTGGGGGAGGGATACAGGAGGGAGGTAGGTAGGGGGTCTGAATGAATTTTACTCACCTGCTCACTGACATACGAGTGTAGTTAAAAAATTTCTCATTATGAGCACGTAGATCATTATAGATTAGCCTGAACTGGCCTCTCTCCTCCCTATTTGCTATTACAGGGTGGACCCAGTATCTTCTACTTCTCTGCATCATACTCCTCTTCCTCAACTTGGCTTTTTTCTTTTTTATCATGACTCCAGCTGTAGCAGTTACAACTGCTGCCATAACCAAGGGCAATGACTGCTGATACATGCTGACAGACAAACACACGCTCTTCTCCACACACTACCCAAACCAGGGATAGAAAAGGAAGTGATACAGCTCTTTATACGTCAGCATAAACACTGGACTCTATTGGACAGACATAAAATCGCTTGACACTCCCAATTTGACAACCAATTCGCAATGTTAGCCGTAGAATCGCCGTAAATTCGCAAAAAAAAGGAAGAAATCGCAATGCAAATTCGCAACGCAATCGGAACAAAATCGCGTTCAATTCGCACCGCAGCAGTCTGAACCC